>JASAMX010004226.1:0-26805 GCA_030248175.1 Microlaimidae sp. YZB2_3 | reverse complement strand
ATCTACTTGGTTCAGTTACGTATTGCTAAAAGGAAATTAGAAATGGGCATCTATTTCTTAAAAGCAAAGAAATTACATGTGACCCGACTTCATTAAAGCGCGATTAACCGAGGGGAGACGTAACGATTGTTGATTGGCTTTTGCGCATTGGCTTACGTAATGTAGCATGTAAAATTGATAAAAGACTCAATTCTTTAAAATAATAATGATTCCGATAAAGGATTGCCATTGACGCATGTGTAACATTAATTCAAACATACATAGGAATTAGTTTTTTATCAATTTCGAATTAATAATGTGAACCAATGCAAAATAGGGAAATAAAAATTGTCTTTTTTAATTTTATTTTTTTATTTCGAAATTTAAAAATTAACAATATCATGTATTTAACTTTTTTCAAATATTCTTAAAATTTTGACAATACTTTTTTATATCAAAAATACTTTAGTTAAGAAAAATGAAGTATGCATACTTTTTCAAGTCATAAAACATGACAAAAACTCCAAAAACCGCGTTTAAAGTCACTTTTTATCAGCTTTTTTAATACAGCGATTCTCTTCCTTCGTCCATGAAAAGAGGTGGAGTAACATTAAACTTTGGTTAATCCTTGGTTAATCGCGCTTTATGAGTGCGGCTGATAATGATTTTGTTTCTAATTAATATTTGTTTACTGATATTATGCAAAAACCTTTGCTTTTGTTGTTAGAATTGACACTTTCCAAGCAGTTTTTGGGTTTTGGATAATTTAATATAAACTTTAAAAAATGTCAAAAAAACCACTATAAAATTTTTGGTTTCATTAAAAACAATTTATCAACAAAAAAATCATCAATAATTTTTATAAGTCATCAGATACTCGTTATACGACCTCCAAAGTATAACGATTTGTTTGGGTCTGAAAACCGCTCGAAAAAAATATGTCGTAATATGTTGAAATGTGGACAAATATGTCAAAAACTAAATATGTGAAATGATTTTTACTCCTTTTTCTTGAATTTAAAATACTAAAAATACTACATTTTGTGCAATTCATCATGTTAGTATCTGCAAAATTTGCGACTTGAGAAATTGTTGCTTATCTAGCTAAAAAATTAGCATACAAAAATCGCCCTACATACTAGAATTATGGATGAATCACAAAAATACTTTACATCTCTAAGAGACTATTATTCTTAGGTTTGTAACAAATTAAATGGAAGTAATATTTATGTGAATATGACTTTTTCTTTTTGTGATTGGATAACAACAGAAAACACTTTATGTTCTGCACGTCCATATTTTTCCCTGCATTCGCCTTCATAAAAAGGTCATTTTTTGGCTATAAAACACCATTCTTTTTCTTAACGAGTAGTTTAATCCACTTTTAATGCCCAAAATTGAGATCGCAAGGTCAGAATTGACCTAGAAACATGTTTTTTATTTATGTTTGTCGACTGGAAATTTCAAACTGATTTTTAGTACACGTTTAGTACTTGTACCCTTGTGCCGTTTTATTTTCTCTTTTTTTGTTTGCACAAATTAGGGTGAAAATAACGGATTTTGAGACCCGTATGCAATTACATGTGATATTAGTTTTAAAATTAACGGTATCTCGGCTTATAAACGTTCTATTTCTTCGGTAATTGCTTGATTGAAGTAGAAATTTTGCTTTGTTTTAAAATGTCCCTTCAAAATTTGAGTTTTTAGGCTAAAATTTGTGTAAAAATTTCAATATTCAACTGTCAACCTTTAAAAATGTTAATAAATAAAAAGGACTTAATTTGACAAATTGTTTAAGAATATTAATCGTTAAATAGTTTTACGTTCACTTTGAAGATATTTACGTTAATTTTTACTAACTTTTGAACATTTTCAACATTTTTAAATAACACAGCGTTTCAATTAATTGGATTTTTTATAATTCGTTAAATACACAAATAAACAAACAATATAACCCTGTTTTTAATTTAATTTCTTACATTATTTGTGTCGAATTTTGTTTCAAATTAGTGAAACATAATTTTTTGCCAGCGTTCGGATCGGACTTTGGAAAATCTAAGGAAAAAAGAATGAACTACTTTGAGAACAAGACCAAGTTATTTTTGTGCAACGACTTGTGACTACCCCAAGTTAAAGCACGTACTTGAACTACGTCTTGTTCTTTTCATAGTTGATCTACCCCTATAAAAGTTCGAGAGTAAGATCGATCTTGAGGGGTAGTTTTAGTTTTTTTTGTGCAACTGAGCCCAGGTTAAAAAAAAAACACATTATTTATGAGTAGGCTAAAAAACCGCATTTGTAACAGTGCTGTTGAATCGATGACTCGGGCCGCTTAGCTTTGTGAAGTCACGCTAAATATCCTTTAAAACGCGTGTCTGTCCCTCTGATCATCTATCTGTTTGTATGCCTGTGGAAATAAGTCAAGTCCTCTTTTCTAAGCAAACTTTGCTAGGGTTCCGGGAATATAGAACAGAGATTAAAATAGCGCCGTAGAGCCATTTTAACTCCGTTAAATCAAGAATATATAAGAGAAGAATGTACCACTCAATACAAAAAATCGCACCCATCCGTGCATCGGTTTGCCATAAATAAACTCCCCCGGGGGGAGTATATAAACCCCCGGGGGAGTATATAAACCCCCCGGGGGAGCATATAAACCCCCCGGGGGAGTATATAGACCCCCCGGGGGAGTATATAGACCCCCCGGGGGAGTATATAGAGCCCCCCGGGGACTACTATTGAGCCCCCCCGGCGGGGAGCATATAAGACCCCCCCCGGGGGAGTGTATATGCTTCCCCAAAATTTAAAAAAAAAATTTTTTTTTTAAATTTTCGGGAGCGTGTCGCTCCCCCGGGGGGGGGGTTTGTGCTCCCCCGGGGGCCGTGCTCCCCCGGGTGTATATACTCCCCCCGGGGCTTCTGTTCTCCCTAGGGGGGTTTTATATTTACTCCCCTGGGGGGTTTATGTACCCCGGGGGTGGTCCCCGAGAACCCCCGGGGGGTTTATTTATGGCAAACCGATGCACGGATGGGTGCGATTTTTTGTATTGACTGGTACATTATTCTCTTATATATTCTTGGTTAAACTAAACCTAAAATACATGGCTACATACGTACTTGGAATACAAAAGCTATTTTAACTTAGCAAACATTATGTATTATGACAGCTAGAACTGCGCTACAGCCCTTTTTAGTAAAAGGTGCTACAGATTTAAAGATTTAGGGTCGATGGAGCCTTGGGAACTTGGAACTGGAACTTGGAGCCAAAAACAGGGAATTTGGAGCTGTAAGTTGGGAACTTGGAGCCGAAAATAAAAATCGCTAAAACGTTTACCTAAGCCTAAGCAAAGCCTAAATCTAACCCCAAACGAATTTTTTCTTAAAGCCTCCAAGTTCCCAATGCTCGTGGCTCACAGTTTCCAAAAATTTTCCATGGCTCCAAGTTCCCTTTTTGTGGCTTTAAAGATCCCGTACTTTTTTAAAAGACACAAAAGGGGTTAAAATGACCTGGTAGTGTCATTTTACTGTAGGCTAACTAATACTTCTGTTCTTTACTAACATTACTTTATATTTGTATCAACTAAAATAAAATAAACACAGAAAATCAACTTTACAAAAATTAAAATAAAAACTGCGGTAAAACTAAAAATACTTTTAAATAACTTTTTTCCAAATAAAACTTTAATTTGGCTTTGGAAATTACCATAATGGTTATATTGAATTTGCGTGATAACTTGTGGCAGAACACAGTGTCAAATGTCTTGATAAATCACTTAGTCATTTTTAGTTTCTTTACTGTTAAACATATTTTTTAAAACTTCGGAATACTCGCCAAGTTTTTTTTTTGGTTTTAATTTTTTTTTACAATATAGTAAGGATCAGATTTACTTCAAATAATTTACGGAAATATTGTTTAAAAAATAGCTAACTGCTAAAACATAAACAAATCAATTTTAAAAAAATACTTATCTGTAGACGAATATTAAATCCAGCTGACCTTTTAAATTTTCTAAAGGACATCAGGGAACTAATTAAACTTGCAGGGTTAACAGTTATAAGAAGTTGAGAAACAAGACTTTTTAATAGTAGATTTTTTAAAAATACAAAAATCAATTAATTTTAGCCAATACAAATTACGATTTTTGGTTTTTGCTAACAAAACAGCATAATATGCGATTGTCAATATGGAATAATTAGTGTGTGCAATAAATTAACTGTGTTAAAACATATTATTTGCTTCTACCAAACACTTTGAACAAGAACTGAAAAAAATAATTTTTAAACGTATGTATAACAAAATCAAAGCGTTTTTTAAGTTCTTCATTTTCATACCAGAAAACAAAAAAAAATATATTGGTTTGAAGTTTACACTAAAGAGCCAAATTGTAAGTTAAGTGACATGTATCTTATAAAAATTACTCTCGTTCATCCATATTATTTTTAAAAAAATTACGGACGCACTTTAACTTTTCTACGTTGTGAATTTGTTTTTTTTTTCAAATTTAGAGCGTCTTGGCAATCGTTACAGGCCAAACTGAAAACCTGTTTTTAAACAAAAACTAATTGCGATAAATGTTTATGTTTAAGGGGTTGCGTTGAAAAAAAAGTTTGTAAAAAAATAAGTAAAAGCTAAAATTTAAAATTTAGTGAATTTGAGTGTACGATCGAACGCGAACGCTGAGAGGGTTTCGTTATGTGGCGTAGTAGCAGAACACACGTTACAATGTGTTCTTCTATTTATATTTCAAATATAGTAGCGATGTGAAACGATATACTTTCAAATCAAGAACATGTTAACTCGTCCCTGTGATAACCTTTTCCCCCGTTACAACCGTGAAACCTTCGTACGACAAAGGCGAAACCTTCGTTTTACGGTGGTGATATTTTCATATGACAAATGTCGCACGAAAACCTTACTCGGTAAACTCCTCGCACAACCTAGGTCGTTACTCCGTCATAAATCGTTTTTTTTTTTACGCGAATAGCGCCCAGTGAGCGAGCAAATTGAAATGGTTAAAGCTGTACAGTAGCAATATGCAAACGTAATACACTGTCTCCGTGAGAAAAATTTGCATATTTCTACAATACAGCTTTCACCATCTTAATTTGTTCGCTTACTGGGCACTACTCGTGCAAAAACATTATGTATGACGGAAGTACAACATAGATCACACGAAGGTTTCACGGTTGTAACCGAAGAAAAGGCAATCACGGGAACGGGTGATTGTGTTGTTCTGTTTCTATTCCAAATATAGTAGCATAGCATGTAGTGATATAAACCGAAAGACTTTCAAATCAAGAACATGTTAAATAATTTATATGTGTGAATTTATTTATTCGGTTTAAACAGCATTTATTTTGTTTGGCTAAGTTTTTAATGCACGAACCCCAAAAACCGCCATTTTTAAAAACCGGAAGACAATATCAAATGAAAAACTGATGTGCTGTGTAACACCGATTCATATTTTAAAACATTATTTGTAAAGATCTTAACTAAACAACAAAAACCAGTATTGAAAAATCTGCGTATAATAATTAATTACAATTACTGTCTGCTTTTGTCGTGAACACTGTTTCGGGCATTTACGACTGGGTGACCCCATGACTTGCAATCTTTAATTACATTATTAGCGAAGAAATAATTTTTTTTTAAAAAATAACAAAACTGTTAAATATTAACCACTGAATATTTTGTTTTAAAAAATGTTTTATGAACTTAGTCATCCTGGATCAGATATTTCAATTTTAACTGCTGAAATTAATGGATTTTTTGTTACTTTGTGAAATAAAAAAAAGGATATAAAATTGATTTAATGCGTTCTTTAAGTCTGTTCAAAATTGATTGAGACTGAAAAAATTTTCAAAACCAGCACATTCTTTTTATTTATACAAAAGTTCCATTGCTGTTAAGCATTTAATGTTTACATTGATAAAATGGTTGCCTGAATCAACCGTACCGCAGGATATGATTAGCAGGATATGATCGTCTAACAAATTTTTCTAGGCTCAATAATTTTTAAACAGATTTTAAAAAATTTAAAACGCCATACCCGTACAATTTTTTAATTGTTCATTTCATACGTTTTCATTTTAATACGAGGTTAGCCGGGCATAATTATTTTATAATTAATCATAATATGGGTTTTATTAAAGGTGACTTTTTTGAATGAAGGTGAATGCAGGGAAAAATATGGACGTGCAGAACATAAAAATGTTTTGTGTCGTTATCCAATCACAAAAAGAAAAGTCATATTCACATATATTACTTCCATTTAATTTGTTACAAACCTAAAAATAACAATAATAGTTTAGAGATGTAAAGTATTTTTGTGATTCATCTATTTTAGTATGTAGGGCTATTTTGAATGTGAATTTTTTAGCTAGATAAAAAGCAGATTTTTAATGCTTGTATTTTTGCAAATATTACATGAATGAATTGCACAAAATGTAGTATTTTTAGTATTCTAAATTTAATAAAAAGGAGTAAAAATCATTTCACATATTTTAGTTTTTGACATATTTGTCCACATTTCGACATATTACGACATATTTTTTTCGAGCGGTTTTCAGACCCAAACAAATCGTTATACTTTGGAGGTCTGTATAGGTTAAAGTAATATTCTTGTATGACTATAAAAATTATTGATGATTTTTTTTGTTGAAAAAATTGTTTTTAATGAAACCAAAAATTTTATAGTGGTTTTTTTGACATTTTTTAAAGTTTATATTAAATTATCCAAACCCAAAAACTGCTTGGAAGTGTCAATTCTAACAACAAAAGCAAAGGTTTTTGCATAATATCAGTAAACAAATATTAATTCGAAATAATCACCATCAGCCGCACTCATAAAGCGCGATTAACCAAGGATTAACCAAAGATTAAGTATGGACGTATTTTCATGGACAAGGAGAGAATCGGATTAAAAAGCTGATAAAAAGTGACTTTAAACGCGGTTTTTGGAGTTTTTGTCATGTTTTATGACTTGAAAAGTATGCATACTCTTTTAACTAAAGTATTTTGATATAAATAATTGTCAAATTTTAAGAATATTTGAAAAAAAGTTAAATACATGATATTGTTAATTTTTAATTTCGAAATAAAAAAATAAAATTAAAAAAGACAATTTTTATTTCGATTTTGCATTGGTTCACATTATTAATTTAAATTGATAAAAAACTAATTCCTATGTATGTTTGATTATGTTATAAGTTTATAGTGCATTATTAATCATTATTTTAAAGAATTGAGTCTTTTATCAATTTATATTATATTATGTGAGCCAATGCAAAAGCCAATCAACAATCGTTAGTTAATCCTTGGTTAATCGCGCTTTATGAGTGCGGCCACATGTAATTTCTTTGCTTTTAAAAAAAGATACGTCGATTTGCAATTTCCTTTTGTAATAATATTCATTTTATTTTTTTTTATTTTCATGGGTGGCGCGGAACCGCCATACAGGGCGATTTAGCCCAGCAGTGCCCTGCCAACCATTAATAAAAAACGTGGGTAAATTTTGAAATTCAAAATTTTCTTTTTTTTCTTCTTCTTCTGCTTCTGCTTTTTCTTATTATTATTACACTCAATTCTGAAAATCAATATTCTTATTATTATTATTACACTCAATCCTTTCGTTACTAATTGATCAAAAATAAACATGGGCTCATTGGAAAGAAGAAAGAATTACACAACTTTCTTATGCACCACTTTTTTTCATTAAGGTCATTGTTATCGATTTATTGATCAAAATAAAAAATTGAAAAAATAGCAAAATAAAAACTCCTGGCCGCAAAATAACAGCCTTTCGGCAAAAATAAGGATTGTACGGAGCAGACAACCCACAGCTCCTTATAGAAACTGCACCATAATAGCAGAAGCAGTGCTCCGATTCTAATTGACGACAGAAAACGCATTAGTTCACAGCGCCATCTACTTCAACCGCGCGGGAAACGTCGAAAACAACAAAGTATATTTTTTTGCATTACTGATGAAAAAATAAATATAAAGTTTTATTAAAAAAACACGTCAGGATTTCAAGGAACCTCAAAATGTCATATAGTATTTGTGATCACGTCATATATGTATGTTTGCTCTGTGGGAATGGTTGTGGGAAGAGCTGTTAGAATCACTTTTAGCCAATTAGCGCTTGGGAAAAAATTGGATCTCCAATGGATGAAAGATCTGCGTTTTTTCCGAAATTCTAATTGGTAAAAATGATTCTATAAGGTCATAACTTTGCGAAGGTCTTTAACAATGAACAATTTCCTTTTAAATGGGAGGGTTTTGACTATCGTGAATTACAAACATCGGTGGCAAGTAAACGCCACGCAGCGGTTTTTAGTCCCACAGCACCGCGCCAACTATAAATAGAGAACGTTAGAAAAATTTTGTAATTTATGTTCAACTTCTTCTATTTATTATTATTATGATTATTCTAACGCTCATATCTTAAAATCGCTATTCCTTCATCGTTTATGCGGCGATTTAGCTTTGTGCCATTGAGCCACCAGGACTGTGCTGACCTTCGGGCAGCACCCAAGGGACCTACGGGTACCACCTGGTTGCTGAATCTTTTGTCTCATAGAAATGAGTCCAGCTTGGCATATCTAGAAAAAGGTTGTTGTACGTCGGCCAAACATGGCAGTTTTCTATCTAGCAAACCAGTGGACAAATACAGCTCTATTGTGTGTGGAGCTTGTACCACTGGCCTTTCAGGAACACCTATGCTGCAAATGTACGACGTTAAATAGTAAGATCAATATCAGGCGACTTGAAAAATCCTTTAGAAGAAGGTCTCGGAATGGGTGAACATTGCCAGTGACCACTCTAGCGGTAAAGGTTGCCGAAACCGTTATTAATGTAGGACGAAGAGTCTCAACCATGGGAGTGAAATTTTTTCGCTCTCCGGGCTTGTCTTAGCGCCTGCCCTTTGCATAATCTGCATAGGGAAGATAAGTTTCAGGTAATGCAACAACATTAGCTTTGTGGCACCGCCTCAAATATAATTAAAGAACGTGCGTAAATTTTTTCAATAATGTTTATCTTCTTCTTCTTATTATTTTTAATTTCACAAAATATAATTGAAATTTCGGTTATGCGGAATGGCAATTTAGCACACCACTGCACCGCGCCCAACATAATTAAACAACGTGGGTAAATTTTGTAATTTATGTTCTTCTCCTCCTTTTTATTAATATATTTTTAAACGCTTATATCTTAAAACCGACATTCCTCCGTCGTTACTGATTGATCAGAAATAAACATGGGCTTTTTAAGAAGGGTGAAAAATCGCGCAATAATTATCTTATTTCAATTTTCCTATGGTTAACATAGAGTCCATCTTAGACTAGTCCACATTTTTTCTGTCTAAACATATGCCCGTGGAGAAATCGCCCTTTTCCTGCTCTACTCTTAGAGCATTTTTCAAGGCTAATTTTTAATTACAACAATTATAAAAATAATGCAATAAAGATTAATTTCGGTTTTTTTCTAAAAAAATAGGAAGAAATCAAAATAATTAACACAATTTAAGTAAAACATCATACAAACAGCGCTTAATTTTTTATTTTCAAGAAGATTTTTTTCAAATTCAGCAATGTTTTCCAATTTCAAATAATTATAATTGGACTGCTTATATATGTTTTTGAAAATCAAAAATGCCTATTTATATAGACCGAAATTAATTTAAATTTGGAGTTTAAAGTTGTGGGAAATCTAAAGCTGTTTAAAATATTGTAAAGTATTTTAAAATAAAGTTTTTACGAGATTTTGGCAAAAAAAATTGTTTTGTTTTTTTTGATTTTATGCTACCTGATGGCATTTCGGTTTAACACAAATATTTTTGATAATCTAAAATTTCTAAAAAAAAAGTTTCTGAAAAATATTTGTTTATACTTCTGTTTGATATTGAAAAAAATGCGACGACACTTTAAAGCTATTTTTTTACTATTTTAGCATGTTTTAGTGCTGTGTGTTTTGTAATAAAAATGAGTCAAAACAATTAAGATTTTTACCATTTTTGATTTTAACGCTCAAGACAAAAATTTAATTAAAAATTTTTATTTAAATAATAAGCGCGACAGGAGTTTTAAATAAATTTAGCTTTTTCTGGTTTTCGGCCTTCGAGCAACATTTTTCAACAACACATTAATTACGGTCTTTCCGGGAACTTTTTAAATCTGAAAAATCGCAGTTTTGAACATACAAAAACTTGCAAAATATAGTAGTAGGTTTAAAACTATTTAACACGGATTTTATTAAGGCAAAAAACGACGAGTCCAAACTAAATAGTGTTAATTTTTAATTCAATGCGTAAAATAAATATTATTTATAATCCAATTACAAGAAAAAATTTACACTCAATAAAAATAATCACTTGTCACTAATTTTGTTGAAAGTATTTTATTTTTGATTTAAATGAAAATGGAGGTAAAAATTCCGTAAGACTGGGGGTAAATTTTTGCAAAAAACGGTGAAACGTGGATTTAAAATGATTTTTATAAAATTTAGGGATCCCTATGCTTTATTTCAAATGGAAATTTGGGATTTTTAGAAGGTCATATTATTTTTTGTGTTTTTAAAAACAATAATCTGTTGTTTGATCAAATACACGGGCTCTATATATCTTTCAGCGAAAAAAGCCATCCAGAGCTTTAAATTTCACCCAATTAAAATAAATCATCGTCTCGTCACAACTTTGAAAAATTTTCCCCCATTTTTAACGGAAATTTTTTGAGGAATTTAAAAAAGGTTTGTTAATTTGATTTTAAATATCAATTATTTCAACCATTTTATCGATGTTATGAATGTACAGTTTAGAATTCTGGTATTTTTTGCCTTAGTAACACCCATATAAAATTTGTAAACAAACGGTGCTGTATTTTGCGAGATTTCGCATGCCAAAAATTACAGTTTTTCCTCCTTAAAGGTACGGTGCGGAGTCAAACTTTTTGTCTTCGATTTTGTCTAGCCCACAAAATTCTTTTCAACAAAATATCTCTAGTGGTTCAGGAGTTATGACCCCCAAAAAATGCTGTTTTTGGACAATTCTGTACGTGAAAAATTGCTCAATGGGTACAACGATTTACGTTGAAAATTATGCATTTAAAAATCGGTTACTTTCTACTTTAATTTGATACCTCAAACTTTAATTTGAAACCTCAAAATTTAATATAGTATTCGTGATCACGTCATATATGTTTTTCTCTGTGGGTATGAGTGTGGGAGGAGCTGTTTTAGCCGATTAGCGCTTGGGAAAAAATTGATCTCAAATAAATGAGAGATCTCCACATTTTCATAAGCTCTAATTGAATAAAGTGATTCTATATTGTCATAACTCTGTAAAGATATTTAACACCGAACAAATTCTGTTCAACTGGGAGGGTTTAAAACATCATGTTTAGATTAAAATTAACTACATTAACTGATATTCATAAATAAAACTGCATCATTCTTAATAAGGTCAAAACCTACCCATTTGACCGGCAATTGTTCAGTGTTAAAAATTTCCACAGAATCATGACGCTATAAAATCACTTTCAACCAATGAACCACTGGGAAAAAATTAATCTCCAATGAACGTGGATATCTCCAACTTTTTAGCTCCTCCCACTATCATTCCCACAAAGCAAAAAATATAGCCAAAAATCACGAATAGTACCTGTTTAAGAGCCCTTAAAATTCTAACGTGCCCTCCCAAAATTTTTATTTTATTACTATATATTCAATCACTTTTAGAATGAAGGAAGATTCGTTTACACTTGAAGATACCAATTCGGTCGCAACAGGTTCATACGCAAAAAACAGCGACAAACAATCGCTAATCAAAACTGAAAACTTTCCATATTCTTTTAAAAACTCAAATTTCGAAACATCTTCATTTGACGGTGAAACAATCAATCGGAATGGAAAACAAAATCGTACTCGGAAAACACTTTTTTACCCCAGTAATTTTACTACTTGAATATGTATAACCCAAAAAAATACAAAAACATTTGGTGCGACTCAATCTATATTAGGATACTTTTTTAAATAAGTATTGTACTTAAAATATTTGCATAAAAAATTACCACCTGTTTGGGATTACTTATTTTTTTCTACGAACTATGATAGATTTTAAAAATATAAATAATATTCGCTTTTAGTTTTCTTGAATTTTAATTAGTTAATTTTTTACAAAACGCACCACTGTTTAAAAAACACAAAATAGTTTTTCGCGCGTCATAAAAAAGTTATTGCCTTCCAAGCAAATCAATCAGCTAAATTAAGATTATTACGCCAAACCCACTTGCGGAAACTTCTTCTTGGCATGGCTTTTTTACGGTGTTATTTGCATTTAAACTATGTGATCAAACACAAATCCCTCAGAATAAAAGAATAAACATTATACGAATTAACCTTTGGGATTTTTCTTGCCTGCAAATCCACAGAAAGGACTCCACACCATCGCTGCTCAGTGTTAAACTTAGCGCTGAGTACCAACGCGACGCGGAGTTTAACACTGAGCAGCACTGACGCGAAATCCATTTGCAGCGCTTTTTGGACGAAAAAATCCCAAAGGGTTATAAGAGTGCAATTTTTTAAGCTATTTATCTTAGTGTATATATTATAAAAATATCCATGACCGCTAGAACATCAGTTTAAACTTGTTTTTGTTAACTAAATAATATTTAACGAAAAGTAGTAAGCTTCTGGAACTAACATATTTTTTTGCAAAACTTTCGTTTTCTTTTGTGCTTATATTTTACTGGTTTTCGCTTTTATTGCAGCTCTGGCATATTTTCTTACACGATCGATAAGTTCTAAAAAGGTATGTGCTTTCCTTTTATTTAACTAAACGAGTATAAAGAAGGTTAAATCTATTTATAATTTAAAGATTAAATTGTATATACCTAGAAAGACGAGACACAAATATAACTAAATTTTGTTGTTCATAAAAATTCGCCGTATTAAATTTTTTATGTATAAAAGTTTGATAAATATTATAGTGTGAGGTTTTCACACTATAAAATGATCAAGGTAAAAATCACTGCTGAACTTAAAGGTGCGGTGCGGAGTCAAATTTTTTTCTTCGATTTTAATAATTTTTCGTGAAAACCTTACCCCTGTCCCCAATAGCCCACAAAAATTTTTACAACAAAATATCTCCAGTGGGGTTCAGGAGTAATGACCTCCCCAAAAATGGCGTTTTTCGACAATTCCTCACGTGAAAGATTTCTCAAAGGGTATAACGATTTACGTTACAAATTATGAACTCAAAGAAAGTGGCTACTTTCTATTCTAATTTGATACCTTGATCGTTAAGATTGGTACAGTATTTGTCGAGATATTGCGTTTCTCGTACAAAAAAAAAACACTCGATTTTTTCCCTAAAAAGACGAAGTAAAGGAAAGAAAGGTTGGGCAAACTTCACAAAATCAGTGCCGTCGTTTGGTGTTTTTAACGAAAAAATCGCGGGTTTTTTGTACGGGAAACGCAATATTTTGTCAAATACTGCACCAATCTTAATGATCAAGGCATCAAATTAGAGTAGAAAATAGCCGTTTTATTTGAGTGCATAATTTGTAACGTGATAAAAAATGATTTCAAATTAAAAAGCGCAATAATCGACAATTCGTCAAAAAAAGATTTATAAATTTTTAATTGCTTATAAGCCTTAAAAGTATTTCTACTGCTTTAGTTGTAAAACTAACCAAAGTATTGCTGAAAACTGAATTGCTGTATAGGCACCTTGCACCGAAACGCAGTTTATACATAAAGTATGCAATATACATAAGCGTCACCATAATGGATAATTACCGTATCTCCTACTTATCTTTCGTAGTATGCAGATCAACCGATCGAAAGCGCGCCAAATTTCGATCGGTTGATTTGTATACTACGAAAGATAAGTAGGAGTACGGTAATTATCCATTATGGTGACTCGCTATGTTTATTGCATACTTCATGTATTAACCGAGTTCCAGTGCAAGGTGCCTATATTTGCATATTTTTTTACAGGATGATAAAATTAAATTTATGAGACAAATAAAAAAAACCAATGTTCTAAACATTTGATGCTCTGTTAAGATGTTGACTGCTAATTAAATACTTGTCTTTTATGATTTTTTATGACAATATCTTAAAAATTTTCCAATTGGATTAAGCTAAGAAAATTCTTACCATAGCCATGATAGTTTACCCATTTATATAAAAATTTTTTGCCTTTTAGATGATTGTGCATGAATATTTTTTTTATTATTGGTTAAAAAATTAGTTTCTCTTTAAAATTTACTTATTTTTTTGTTGAGGTTTTATTTTCGTTTGTTCATAAAATTATAAGTAATATAAAATTATATCCATTATAACTATACTATGTATGGTTAAAGTGAATTTACACACGTATTTTGTTGTTCTGCAATTTGTTTTCCTACAATATTTTGCCCTAGTAGCCGGCCCTTGTTTGAAAATCAATAATATTCAAACCTTTCAAAAACAATCAAAATCTAATTTGCCTATAAAAATAGTATTTTGTTTAATTCGAAAAATACCAAAAAGTACAATAAATTATTTTTATATTTAGGTGAAAAACTGCTCAAATTTCACAAAAGTATTTCCCACTGTGGATGCATCTCTAACAGGAATTAAAATTGCTTTTACAGAAGCTAAAACAGGTAAAGATGGTGTTTGTGTGCCCGCGTGCGTGCGTGGCTGCGTACCTTCGAGTGGCTCACCTTCAAAAGAGTCCCGGCACAAAAGAATCCTGAAAAAAATCGCAGCTGGCACAAAAGAGTCCTGACACAAAAGAGTCCCGGCACAAAAGAGTCCTGGAGAAAATGCGTTCATGCGCCCAAGCGCTGCGAGTGCTGAGATCGCCACAAAAGAGTCCTGGCATAAAATCAATTTTTCAAAGCTCATACAATGTTCACACCTCAGCTGTCGTCCAGCTTATGAGGTATTTTATGACGTCGCTACTCTGACACAATGAGTCAAAAGCGTCGTAAAGTACTCGTAACTGTGACTCTTTTTATATCTTACCATTCAAATATTCTAAAGAAAATGAGTAAGAGTCACGTTGATTTTATAATGATTGAGACTCTTTGTGTTAAAGTAACGACGAACAGTTAATTTAAAAGATTTTTAGCTAAAAATTTATTTTTAAAGTTGCTATTTTTTTCTTGGGAAAACAAATCTTAATTCCAATAATTACGGTTTTCAATCCTTTCATTAGCTGGCTGGAGAAAAGTTACCCAGATTTTTTAATGTGGATAAAAACCCAGATAGTTACCCAGATTTTTTTAATGTGGTTTTACGTTTTTTGTACCTAAAGAACATTTCTATGTATTGTCTGTGTCTCCTATGTGATAACATTTGCGTTAGACTTTAAAAGAATTTAAAAAGTATCTGTAAATTTAAAAATTTTTCTTTGAAAGACCGCTAATATTTTAACGAAAACTTAAAACCTGGGGGCATTTTCATAAAATTTTATTATACGCTTAATTTATTATGTGCAATAGTTGCGTTAACGAGTCATTATTGACTAAACAAACAAGTTTTAATCAAATACAAAACTAATAATTAATCACCAAAATTTTTATTGTAAATTAATAATAAAGTGTTTCAGTAAAAAAATTGTATTTAACATTTTTAAATTGCTTTGTTATTTTTTCCTGGAAAATTTTTAGACTTTAGTGAATATTTACCTTACTTACTGCGTATTTTATGGTGTTATCTATGTCATTTAAAGTTGTGCTCAATAGTTTTGCTCTTCTGGTGTATTTATATGCATTGCATTATGATCAGAAGGAATTTAAATAAAACATTTAACATTAGTAATTCGTGTAATTTGCGTAATTCAAATACCAAGTATTTAGTAAAAAGTTGACAAATATTTGGTTAAATAGCTGCCAATACTACTCACTAAGCATCTGATAATAAAGCTACTATTTGGTAAAAAATTACCAACTAGTTTGGAAAAATCAACCAAATATTTAATTAAAAAACACAAAATAATTAAATTAAAAAAATACTAAATAGTTGGTAAAAAAGTACAAAAACCTGTATTGGTCCAGAGGTATAACCATATTTGGTTGTTTTTTACTCGTTATTTGGTTAAAAAACACCAAATGGACAATGTAGTTGTGCGCAATGGCATGTAAAAAGTCCTAGTCGTCTGGTCATCTTGTCGTCTGACATCTGGTCGTCCTTACAATTATGATTAAAACACTTGTTTGATAAAAATTGTAGTATTTTAAGTATGAACAAAAAATTTATGCCAACTAAAATCATTATTTAGACATAATTTTGTTTGACATACACTCAATTATGACAAAAAAACTAATTCAATATTATGATTTATACCTAAATACAACAATGATTTTTTCTTATTTTTTAAACGCTTTACAAAGCTTTAAGCGGTTTAATAACTAAATAATAAAAATATATTAAAACATTATTTTTTTACCCGCGAAATTCTTCACACAACCTCTTAAGAGGCTAATTAAAAAAAAACAAATAAAAAACTGGAAGACAGCTGAGGTGTGAACATTGTATGTTAGCTGTGAAAAATTGATTTTATGCCAGGACTCTTTTGTGCCGACCTCAGCGCTTGCAGCGCTTGGGCACATGAACGTATTTTCTCCAGGACTCTTTTGTGCCGGGACTCTTTTGTGCCAGGACTCTTTTGTGCCAGCTGCGATTTTTTTGAGGACTCTTTTGTGCCGGGACTCTTTTGTGCCGGACCCCCTTCGAGTCTGCGTGCGAGCGTGCGGCTGTGCCCGTGTGCGTGCGTGTGTGCGAGCGCGCGGCCGTGCCTGTGCGCGTGCGTGCCTGTGCACGTGCGTGCGTGTGTGCGTGCGTGCGTTTATGCGTGCGTGCGTGCCTGTGTGAGTGTGTGCGTGCGTGCGTACCTGCTGATGTACGGGTACTCATTCAATGTATAGGATGGGCGTAAATAAACTCAAGAAAAAATTGAAAAAAATGGTTTAGGAACTATCTTTAAAATTATAAATTTAAAATTTTTAGTTAATCAAGAACCATCAATTAACTCTCTAATTAGTCCGTCACATGAGACAACTACGCGTAAAACAAGTGTTTTGGAAACTACTGCCAATCATGAACTTAACACAAGGCCGCCATTAGATGTTTACACTAAAACATCTGCGCAAACCATGAGTAACAAGACTTTGTTAGTGACTAGCACTAACATGTCTCTTACAACAACTACTACTCCAAGACTAAAAAAAGTGATTAATCTGCAAATATCAACTCTGTATTTCGTGAAGTTAAATTTATTTCTATTACTATTTCACGCTTGATTTAGTTTTAATAAAAACATCATAAATAACGCTTGGCGATGAAATGAATGAAATGATGAAATCAATAAAAATCATGTTAAACAGGTTCTTTCAAGTGAATTTTAAGGTGGTGGAAATTAACAGAATCTTAAACTGCGCACTTAGTTAAACGCATTGTAAAGTGCTTTTAAAGAAAATATCAAAACATTAAAATTAATAATTTTAATCCTTAAATAGAAGTTATTTTAAGGTTATATATTGCTTTGTTCTAAAGTTGATGCAGTTTAAACACAAACCGAAAATCCAGAAAATCACAACAAATTCACTTTTTATATAAAAATGTTAATAATGATAGCACGAATAAAAAACTTTGCAAAAACACTTTATTCATTATTCATCTGGTTTCTTTTGTGCTAGTTTTTTTATGTTTTAAAAATAAGCCAATTTTCTAACATCCTCAATTGGTGGCCAAAATTAAGACCTGGCTGAAGAAATTAAGTTCTACTTACTGACTGATACCCTACTTTATTACAAAATATAATACACGTTTATTATTTCCAAAAAAAACAACCAAAATCTTTTATATTAATAGGAAATCAAATATTTTAAATCCTACCTGCTAAAGTTTGATTCTTATGTTCTTAATAGCACAGACAATTAAAAATTAGGTTCAAAAATTAGGTTCAAACGAAATATTTTTTATACAATTAAAATATTTTTATCTTGTATTGAAAACAGTCAAAATCGCACATTTACATATTCCCTAACTTATTCCTTTATAATAGAATTTTTTTATATTTAACTGTGGAAGAACTTGCGGTATTTGGTATTTGCGGATTACTCATTTAAAAATAATTAATGAATGAAATCACAGAAAATCCTGCTGCAAAAACAAAACACACAATTTCATTTTCAATGGTAAATTTCAACGAAATTAAGCTTAAAGGCAGCCGTTTGGAATACCAGCTTGGAGTTCTACCTTGGCGTCTAATTATAAAAAACATTGGCTCTGCCATGTTGAATATCAACTGGATTCAATTGGTAAATGGTGAGTTTTACCAGATTTTTTGAAATAATGTTTTTAAAAGTAACTAATCCAGGATTTATAGGAAAGGAAAAATTTGTAGTGCTAATTTTTGTATAGTATTAAAAGGTTTGTTTAGTAAAATTACAGCAGACTTAATGGCAGCTAATTTGGGGCCCCCTGTCTCCATGCATTATGTGCCACAATTTAAAGTTTATTATTCTCTCCGCCCATTGGTGATTTTTAACCAAATAACGAGTAAAAAACAACCAAATATTACTACATCTCCAGACCAATACAGGTTTCTGTACTTTTTTACCAACTAATTCGCAATCTTTGATTAAAGTATTCTGTGTTTTTTAACTAAATATTTGGTTGATTTTCAAAACTACTTGGTAATTTTTTACCAAATATTCGGCAATTTCTACCAAATACTTTGTATTTGTATTATGCAAATTACACGATTCATTAATGCAAAATTTCAACAAACCTTTAAACTCCTCAAAAGTTTTCCCTACTCTTGTCTTATTATAACCAAAAATTCGTAAATTAGGTTTTTTAGTGAACTTTTTTCATACTTTACGTTTTACTTTCCAGTCCAACACCAACAACAAGTTTTTCAGTTATTTTTTTAGGCCCACTCAAAAATTGTCGCCAAAGTCCTTTAAGAGGTTATTTGTTCAGAAGCTGTTAGAATAGGCATGGTTATAATTGGATTATTTTAAGAAAACTTTGTTAAAGGTTGGTGGGTACCAATAGAATGAGGCACATATTGTCATTACAGGAGGAGGAGTTGTAATAGCGTTGGCAGCCACAGAGCAGTGAGTTCCAGACTTGAATACATTTGAAATTCAAACGCTGGTGTTACAAACAAATATACTGAAAAATGCACAATTCCTAAATGAAAAAAGTAAGTAATGTATGCCATTATAATGTAGTGATGGGTGAACTCCATAGCCCCAGAACACTGAACCAGAACCAGAACTAGAATGAAGATATTCCAAAAATCCAGAACAAGAACCGGAACCAAAATTGAGATTTTCCAAAAATCCAGAACAGAAACCGGAACTGGAATTCCAAATTTTGCTCCAAACATCTGGAACCTGGAACCAGAACTACCTATTACACTGTGAAACCCCTGGAACACCGGTACCGGAACCAGAACTGGAATTAAGATTTTCAAAAAATCCAGAAAAGGAACCAGAACCGGAATTAAGATTTTCCACAAATCCAGAACAAGAACCCGAACTGGAATTCTAAATATTTTGCCCAGAACATCCAGAACCGGGAACCGGAACTGCCCATAACTAATAATGAGCCTTTCCATTTAAATGGCACCCTTCATTATAATGGCATAGTAGCCATTTTAATTCGATGAACTTGAGACAAAGCCATTATAATAGCCATTTATTGATTTAATTTCACTTCATATATACTTACAAGTGTAATACTGTCTGGCCCACAAGTTTTCACGTGTTGGTATAATACTGTCCGACACATAAAAACGCGTGCCGCCCGACAGTATTACACTTGTAAGTATATATAAAGTAAAATTAAATCAATAAATGCCTATTATAATGACTTCCTCTCCATTTTATTATTGCGATAAAAAGTAAGGATAAAACGTTTATTGGGTACATAAAGATAAGACATTTCGGATTCAGCTGGATCCATCATCAGTTATACAATGCATTTTTAAACTATAAAATTACAAAAGATTAATAATGTCAGTGAATATAACATAATATGGGAAAATTACACTACTAATAAAACATGCTGATAAAACATATATGGGCAAAAGAAAAAGAGCACTGAGAACAAGGAATATGAAGAAAATATTAAAAACAAAAAAGCTCAATACTGGCAATGTTTTTATTTAAAACAGGCTTATTTTTCTTAATACAGGGACTTTCCTTAATTTTAGGACGGAACTCGTTAGAATCAGATGCTAAAACATGAAAATCATTAAAACTTGCCTCAACAGTTAGGTAGGTCCTTACAAAATAAAACATGATCATGTATCGCGGATGGCTTAGATAAAACTGATCGATTCTTCAAGCACGAAATACCTATGTGCTCTAAAATCTTGGTACCTATGTGGCGAGTAGACTCGCCAATATAAGCAGCATTGCAGCCGCTACACTGATATTTATAGACAATATTGGATTTCAGTTCAAAAGGTATTTTGTCCTTAAACGGCAAGTAGCTTGAAACTTGACGCGGATTTAAAAAACACGACCTTAAGACTAACCTGAGGTAAAAAACAATAAAACAACTTCCTTAATTTAGCCCTAATATGTAGGGAACATAAACCTGCGTAAGGTAAAACAATACATAAAGACAATTTATCAACTGTATATGACTGACTGTTGTCTGCGCGCAGAGCCTTATTTAAAAATTTCGTAACACACCAATCAATAAAACCAGACGGATAAGAGTTCTTACGTAAAAAATATATAAGTATATTTAAATCACAATGAAAATTTTTAAAACTACTGGACAAATGAAACGATCTATACAATAATGAAGATACAAGACCAAATTTAAATGAGCTAGGAATAAAACTATTAAAATCAGAGTAAACACCACTAAAACTAGGTTTTTATATAAACAGAAGTACAAAACTTATTATTTTCCTTAGAAATTAACAAATCCAAAAACGGTAAAACATTGTTATTTTCTTCCTCAGAAGTAAAAACAATAGACTTATGGCGCGAATTTAAAAATTCCTTAAACTTTAAACGTGCGATTTATCGCTAAAAACTATAAAACAGTCATCGACATAACGACGGTAAAACAGCGGCTTAAACTCCAAAGGACAGTCCTGTAACCATTTACGCTCATGATAACAGAGAAAAGTGTTAGCAAGTGTTGTACCTAACGGTGATCCCATTGCGACTCCATCGATCTGGCGATAAAGGTTAGAATTGAAAGGACAGTCCTGTAACCATTTACGCTCATGATAACAGAGAAAAGTGTTAGCAAGTGTTGTACCTAACGGTGATCCCATTGCGACTCCATCGATCTGGCGATAAAGGTTAGAATTGAAAAGAAAAATGTTGTTATCAACTGCTATTGTGATAAAATCAGTGAAGTCCTGCTTCAAAATAAAACCTTCTGGACAATTCTGAGTATTAAAAATTGTTTGCTTGACGAATCGATCAGTTTTATCCAAGCCATCCGCGATACATGATCATGTTTTATTTTGAAAGGACCTATCTGTTGAGCTGAGTTTTAATGATTTTTATGTTTTAGCATATGGTTTTAACAAGTTCCGTCTTAAAATTAAGGAAAGTCTCTGTATTAAGAAAAATAAGCCTGTTTTAAATAAAAATATTTCCAGTATTGAGCTTTTTTGTTTTTACTATTTTCTTCATATTCTTTGTTCTCAGTGCTATTTTTCTTTTGCCCATAAATATTTTATCAGCATGTTTTATTAGTAGTGTATTTTTCCCATATTATGTTATATTCACTGACATTATTAATCTTTTGTAATTTTATAGACTAGTTCGGAATAAAGGTTTTTCAGTGTTAGGAAGAGGGTACATAACTACTAGCGCCAATCATATGTAGAGGGAAAATTGAGAAACAGCGAGCGACTAGTACATTTTATGATTTAAAATATTTCAAATATTTATTGGTTTAAAATCTCGACCTCTTCTCTTCAAAATTTCTTAAATACTTTTTAAATATTGCAAAAGCAAAAGCAGTTTTTGGGGATTTTTAGTTTTTTGCCGCTTCGTAGGTATGGCGCTGCTGGAGCGTTTGTTTTCCAGTTTTTTAATGTTTCAATTACAAAAAATGCTTAAAAGTTTGAAATGGAGTTTTTAAAATTAATTTTAAAGTTTTGAATAGTTTTACAAGCCAAACATTAAAAAAAAACTATGTAGGTTTAAATTTAGTTTAAAAGCACAAATTTCATCTTTATTTTTACTAATTCAAAATTACTGTTAAGGATAATACTATTTTAGTGGTGATTTGAAACTATTGTGACGTTTAATTCAAAAACAAAAATTTATTTAGCACAAACTGATATATTACAGCACTTTCAACACTTTCACTTTCAACGTAGTGAAACATATCATCGTGTAGCAATTTTTATGAAGTATAGGTTTAAACTTAAGAAACTAAGAAAGCTAAGATTTTTTCAAATTTTAGTTTTTTTCTTTTTGTACCCTCTCTCGTACAGTAAAAGACGCTTATTCCGAACTAGTCTATAGTTTAGAAATGTATTGTATAACTGATGATGGATCCAGCTAAATCCGAAACGTCTTATCTTTATGTACTCAATAAATGTTTTATCTTTACTTTTTATCGCAATAATAAAGTTTCGATTTCCCCATGGCAAATCTATTGCTCTCCATTTTAATTCGCCTAATTAAAATGGCTACTATGCCATTATAATGGAGGGTTCCATTTAAATGGAGAGGCTCACTACATGTATAAAAGCATGCTTTTACCTATTTTTTATATAGGAGTTGCACATTTTTCAGTATACTATATATTTTTAGTACAAATAGCAAAACTCATTGTGCGTTAAAATTTAAATTTCTTAAATTAAAATGTTATTAAGATTATACTTATTAAATGAGTTTTTGTTAGGGAAAAAAATAAGCAAAGAAGTTAAAAAAGTGTAATTTAAATTAAACTAATAGGTTAAAAGAAGCAAAAATTCTTTTAAAAATTTCTCGAAAACTTTTTATATCACTGTGAATATTAAATCAAATCAATTCAAAAATTAAAATAAATATAATGTCAAAAAGGTTAAAAAATTTTTAAACAAAGCAAATAAAAGAATTTTTAAAGTTATATAAATGTAATCTAAAACTTTTATTTTTAAAAAACTAAAAATATGTTTGACTAAGTTATTTCAAAGCTTGAAAACATTTTTAAAAAACATTAAAAATAAGAAAATATATTTTTTTGTTTTTTCTAACAAAGGTAGATTATATGCACTGCTGTAAATGATAGCAAATGATTTTTGGTTTACTTAAATTTCGTCAATAAAAGAGATAATATGCAAATTTTTACCTTCCCTTATTTCAATTGTTAGTTTTAATGTCAAGCTAATTTTTTACCTTCCCTTATTTCAATTGTTAGTTTTAATGTCAAGCTAATTTTATTCATTTACAAATTTAACTTTAGATTTTTTTGTCAATAACACAATTTTTTGATACAATAGGTTTACAGTTTTTGCAAAATAAATCTGTCTTGTAATTTGATATCATTGAAAGCATTTACGCAATTTCAGAAAATTCATTAGTTAACCTTTTGAATTTTTTTTTCGCTGCAAATCCGCAGAAGGGATTCCGTGCCAGTGCTGCTCAGTGTTAAACTCCGCGTTTTGTGACCTGACGTTCCGCGTTTAGGTGACCTCGATATTTTCAGTATTGAATCGACTATTAACTACAAAAACATTCAATTTTTTACTAAAGCGGATTAATAATAAAGATTAGAACTTGTATTTTAATAATTATTTATCAAATTACTTAATTTGGAACTTATATTTGCCAATTTTTCAAGATAGGGAATACATGATAGGGGATATACAACACGGCGAATATTGATCGGTCAGGGGTGATAAAATGACGTGGCTGCGGCCAATCAGCGCAGAGCAGTGCGCGGAGGTGCTCCACCTGGATTACAAGTCGAAAAACCTTTATCGTGTATTTTACAAAAAATAGGCGGAGATTTGTAAACTGAGAATTTACAAAGGTTTTTATGCAGTTTCACAGCGTGCGACAGTTTGTGATAAAATACTAACGTCAAGACCATTACGAAATTTCATCGATTGTAAGATTAAAAAGCAAAGTAAACAAAATAATATTTTTAGGGTATTACGCTTTCGCCGAAAATTCCAGCATCACTTTGTATAAAATAATAGATGGAAAATTGGTTCCGCAACGGGTTTTTAAATACAATAAAGAGTTAGAATCATGCTAAAATACTTGTAACTGGGACTCTGTTTATCTTTTAACACGCAAACAATATAAACCTTATGAGCCAGAGTCACGTTGATTTTGACGTTTGCTATTCTCAGTGATAGGAATTTTCAGTCATTACCAGTAGTGACCTCAGATTCTCAGATTTGACGTCCGCAACTATTTCCTAACCTAAAATTACGTGTTCCTAAGCGTAAGCAGAACATACAAAAACAACCTAAACCTTTGCTACGCAGCTATTTGATAAAGTTTAGATTGTTTTTTAAGTTTTGCTTTTCTAACCTGCTTTCTAACCTGCTTTCTAACCTGCTTTTGCACTAGTGTTGTAAAAAGTTACTTTTACTTTTACTTAAAGTAATAAAAGTAACGGATTTTGGATTACCTTTACTTTTACTTTTACTCGACTTTTGAAATTTCAATTACTTTTACTTTTACTCTTACTCGACTTTTGAAATTTCAAATACTTTTACTTTTACTCTTACTCGGATTTTCCTCTGCAAATACTTAAATTAATTTAAGTAAATTTAAGTAATTTGAAAGGGTAAATTCCCCATGGGCTTTTTGTAAAGTAAATGACAAGAGAACATTTTTTAGGCCACTAACACGCTGAAACCATTTATTTTGACTAAAAACTTATTAAAATGATAATTTATACATAAAATTAGCAAAAAAACTTTGGAACAGAGCTTTGGAGCTCCAAAAACCGGTGTTTTCCTCCGTTCAAAATTACTTTTATTATACTTTTACTCTTACTTTTACTTTAAAAAATAGGTCTTACTTTTACTTTTACTTTACTTAAATAAAATTTTGACCATTACTTTTACTTTTACTTTACTTAAATTAAAAAATTACAAATTACTTTTACTCTTACTTTACTTAAATTAAAATTTTTCAAATTACTTTTACTTTTACTTAAAATAATCCACAATCAATACTTTTTACAACACTATTTTGCACCTATTTAGGTTTTTTCTCCTAACTTACTTTCTACACCTTTTAAGGTGTTTTTGTATTTGCTTACTTCATGGTAGTTATGGTAGTTATTTGTTAAATTTTCACGTTAAAAATAATTTTGTACCAAATGTAAAACTTATAATACATTTAATTTTTCAAAAAAATTTTCTTCTTATGTAATCTTTATTTTTTAATTTAAAATTTATTTATAAAATAAAATTTAAAATTTCATATAAAATTTTTTACTTATAATTTTAAAAATATATTCTTTAATTATTAAATAAATTTATAATATTGCATTAAAATATAATCTCTGTATTTACCTTTTTTAAAAATTTTTTCCATTAATATATTCTTAAGTAACATCACATAACCTTCTCTCTTATTGCTTAGGCTTAGGAATACGAAGGTTTAGGCTTTTGGAAAAAAGCTTAGGTTGTTTATTTAGGTTTTGCTAAAGTTTAGGAACATGTAAAGGCTGGTTCATAGTTATGACAAAACGTCCTTTGGACAAAGTCCAAAGGACAAAAGTCCTTCGGACTTTGTCCAAAGGACAAATACAGCGTAAAATTGTCCTTTGGACTTTGTCCAAAGAACAAAGTCCAAAGGACAAAATCCAAAGGACAACGTGTTCATAATTTCTTGTCCTTTGAAATTTTCCCTTTGAATTTTGTCCTTTGGACTTTGTCCGAAGGACAAAATTTTAAGTAGCGTTTATAGTTCGTCCAAGGGAAAAAGTCCAAAAGACGTTTTGGCTTGTCCAAAGGACGTTTTGCTTTTCTAAAATTGTCTTTTGGACTTTGTCCAAAGAACGTTTTGTCATAAGTATGAACCAGCCTTAAGCTTAGGTTAGGAAACAGCTGCGAGGTAATTCTTGTTATCCCTCTAGATTGGTCATTACTGAGAATTACTGAGGATTCATATTACTAAGAATAGCAAACGCCTTAATTTTATAATGATTGTGATTCTTTCTGCCGCAGTAATGACGATATGAACATACGAAAATTCTGGTCCTGGACCTTCGATTTAAGACGAAATGAACTGGTGATCACGACACGGAAAGCTTCGGTGTTTTTCAGCATAAGATTCGTTCAGGAAATAATCAAGTCCGAAGAAACGTTAAGTTTTCCCCAGAAAGATGCTAAAAAGTTTACTGGATTTTACTTTTTCGACTTGTACGCGACGATTTCAGGTAGGCAAACAACAGGTAAACTGAGGGTCCGGGGTCTTTGCGGAGCCATCATTAGGGAACTGGCAGCAGTCTAAAAATTTTGGAACTTGGAGCTACGAAATTGAGAAATTAAAATAAAAAATAAAAGTATGGTATAGGCTTACGTTTAGGCTTTGATTAAGACTTAAAGGAGCACTGTCACAAATCAAATTCCTATAACGCCCGAACCGGACTGCTCCTTTAATACCAAACCTACCTAACTCAACTTTGGTATTTAGAGTGCTCCACTACAAGGCTACAACATTTTTAGATTTCAGCTGAATCGGTTCAGTATTAAAGGAGCAGTCCGGTTCGGGCGTTATAGGAATTTGATTTGTGACAGTGCTCCTTGAATAGAAGCGAATTTACACTTTCGGCTCCGTTTATTTTTCCAGCAATACACTAACTGAACGAAGAGCTACATAT
>JASAMX010004225.1:0-10868 GCA_030248175.1 Microlaimidae sp. YZB2_3 | reverse complement strand
ATGTCGTCTTACTTCGTTCAGTTACGTATTGCTACTGGGGCACAAATACTGACTATAGCTTCTTCATCAATACTGCTGGGCTTTCCCAAGGTGTTCTCCAGCTTTTCCACGTAAATCTACGGCTGGTTACATTCAGCTTCCAGTTCTGCCACTCTGTTGTGCAGTTGTTTGTTCTTGTTGTTGGCAAGTGTTTCGGGTATGATGAGCCATTCTTAGTTAATGGGTATATAACCGATGATTTGCATTCCATAATTAGCTCGATTTTGTTATGTAAATGTTTTAATATTACTTGTATATTGTTTTACTATTGTTTGCAAATGCATTTTTCATTTTGGCTCTAAAGTCCCTGCTGCGGCTCTCAAGCTCCTAACTTAAACTCGCTTGGCTTAAAAATATTCCAAACCCGCAGCACCCATTGGAAAAACTTTTTTTTGTGTCTGTGTGTAGAGCAGCAAACAACTTGTTAATTTTATTTTATAATTTTTATTTACGATCTGAAGATTTTAATTATTTGATTAATGTTTCAAAGTGTAAAATGTCTAAATTTTATCTTTTTAATATAAAAGTTAAAATAAAAAAACTTTAATAGGGTGCTGGAAAAAGGGACCACTCCAAAGTGGACGAGCTTCCGGCACCCACGGAGAGATATAGCTTTAAATCTTAATTAAACCGTAAATTTTATAGGGAAACAGTAAGAATTAATTTAAAACTTAGAAAAAACAGGGATAAATATTACTTATGTGGATCAAACTATGCCCTAAAACGTTTAAATCAAACGATTCTGGGGGGGGCGGGGGACCCGGAAGTAGACAGCTCCTACCCCCCGACATATAGTTTATCTTTTATACCCTCTTTTCGAACGATTTCTTATGGGATAATCTAAACTGCTTCTTGAGATTGGGTTAGAGGTAGCAATAGAATGAAGTGCCCCGTTGCAATAACTTATAGTAAAATTAAAAGTTTTAAAAATCGACAAAATGTAGAAACTTTTCAAATAATATATTCTCTTAACACTCTAGGTTTTTTTTAATGCCAAATCGACGCCACGGCCCCCAGAATTTCCCGCATGCGCGCCTAAAATTTTGGGTCTAGGCGCCAGCCTGGCGCCTAGATTTTTGGCCATAAACGTATTCTTTAACCGTTTTTTTTAGTCAACCAGACAAAAAAGAACACAAAATTTTTAAGGTTTCAAAAGACTAATTTTCAAAAATTTTCTTCCGCTTCGCTTCGCTCAGCGCGTATTGTTTTAGTTTATCTACAATTTAATCCTTTTTTATGATATATATATAATATATATGTAAAGATTTAGGTGAAAGTTCTAACTGGTTACATTTTTTAATTAAAAAAAACCATTTAAAAAGTAAAATTCTAAAAACACCTATTATTAGTTTTGATTAAAACCTGAAAATAACTTCTGAGAAAATCCTTTTTTGCTTGCACGGCAAGAATTTTCAAAGTGTTTAAAAGAATTTAATTTATCTTTAACACTAAAATATTAAGCTTCAAGCTGTCTGTAATGGAGCTCCACTTTGTAGAGCTACGGAGCAAGCAATCAACCTCCACGGGCAACTCACGGCCCACCTATGATTGTACTAATTGTGCAATAGTAAAAAGAGCTATGCAGCAAATGATTTCAAGCTTATTTAAGCTTAAATTTTTAATTTTCTTATCACATTTTTACAGTTTTTTTAATTGCCTTTAATAAATTTTGAAAAATTTTAGGTTTCAAAAAATTTTTTTACTAAACAATCTCTAGCATAGCTTTTTTTATTACTCACACAATTAGTACAACCATAGGTGGACCGTGGATTGCTCCGTAGCTCCACAAAGCGGAGCTCCATTACAGACAGCTTGAAGCTCAACATTTAAGTGTTAAAGATAAATTAAATTCTTTTTAACACTTTGAAAATTCTTGCAGGCAAAAAAGGATTTTCTCAGAAGTTATTTTCAGGTTTTAATCAAAACTAATAATAGGTGTTTTTAGAATTTTACTTTTAAATGGGTTTTTTTAATTAAAAAATGTAACCAGTTAGAACTTTTACCTAAATCTTTACATATATATTATATATATATATATCATAAAAAAGGATTAAATTGTAGATAAACTAAAACAATACGCGCTGAGCGAAGTGAAGCGGAAGAAAATTTTTGAAAATTAGTCTTTTGAAACCTTAAAAATTTTGTGTTCTTTTTCGTCTGGTCGACTAAAAAAACGTTTAAAGAATACGTTTATGGCCAAAATATTAGGCGCCAGGCTGGGGCCTAGACCCAAAATTTTAGGCGCCAGCGGGAAATGGTTGTTGTTTTTTTTTTTTGTTAACTTATCTAGAATGTATTAAGTAATATTTATCCCATTTTTTTGAAGTTTTGAATTATTTTTTACTGTTTTTATACGAAAAGTAGGGTATAATTAAGATTTAAACTATATTTGTCGGTGGGTGTAGGAGCTTGTCTACTTCCTGGTGGTCCCTTTTTCCAGCACCCACCGAGACCTAGCACCCACTGAGAATCGTTTGATTTAAACGTTTTACGGCATAGTTTTATTCACATAAGTAATATTTATCCCGTTTTTTTGAAGTTTTAAATTATTTCTTACTGTTTTTATATAAAAATTACGGTTTAATTAAGATTTAAAGCTATATTTCTTGGTGGGTGCTGAAGCTTGTCCACTTTCTAGTGGTCCCTTTTTCCAGCACCCACTGAAGGTTTTTTTTATTTTTAACTTTTATATTAAAAAAACAGAAAATTTAGACATTTTACACTTTGAAACATTAATCAAATAATTAAAATCTTCAGCTCGTAAATAAAAATTATAATATAAATTAACAAGTTGTTTGCTGCTCTACACACAGACACAAAAAGAATTTTTCCAATGGGTGCTGCGGGTTTGGAGACTTTAGAGCCAAGTGACTTTAGAGCCAGGACTTTAGAGCCGCAGCAGGGACTTTAGAGCCAAAATGAAAAATGCATTTGCAAACAATAGTAAAACAATATACAAGTAATATTAAAACATTTACATAACAAATGGAGCTAATTATGGAATGCGGTAATCATCGGTTATATACCCATTAACTAAGAATGGCTCATCATACCCGGAAATACTCTGCCAACAACAAGAACAAACAACTGCACAACAGAGTGGCAGAACTGGAAGCTGAACGTGACCAGCTGTAGATTTACGTGGAAAAGCTGGAGAACACCTTGGGAAAGCCCAGCAGTATTGATGAAGAAGCTATAGTCAGTATTTGTGCCCCAGTCATCCAGGAACTTTTACCATGGATGGAGGATAGACTAAAAAGGGCGGAAGTCCAAAGAGAGCATTCCACCATGGCTGCAGCACTACAGGAGTCGGAATCGCCCCAGAAAGAATATGAAAAGGCAAAGAGCTTGGTAAGGGAAACAATTGACAACACGGGAGGGAACAATATTGTTGTCGATTGTTTCTGTATTGGTAAGAAATTGGATCAAAAGCTACGCCTTTTAAAAATTTGTTTTCAAACCAATGCTGCCAGGAACCAGTTTGTGCAAAGTAATGGAAAGCTGTGTAAGACTGAGCTTTTTAAAAACATTTATGTAAGACCGTCTCTTACTAGTGAGCAGCGTAAAGAACAAATACTATTACTGGCAAAGGCAAAGCAACTGAGAAATGAACAACAAGGAAAAATATTTGTTTGATATGGTGATCACCACGGTGATCCCTATTTGTATGACTCAGATAAAAACTGCATTCTTGAGATTAAGGGTTTAGACAAAAGGTCAGAATAGAATGAAGTGCAACCCAGTTGCAATAAAACTTATAGTAAAATTAAAAGTTTTAAAAATCGACAAAATGTAGAAACTTTTCAAATAATATCTCTTAACACTGCTAGGTTTTTTTTTATGCTGAATTGACGCCACTGGCGCCTAGAATTTCTCGCTGGCGCCTAAAATTTTGGGTCTAGGCGCCAGCCTGGCTCCTAGATTTTTGGCCATAAACTTATTCTTTAACCGTTTTTTTAGTCAACCAGACAAAAAAGAACACAAAATTTTTAAGGTTTCAAAAAACTAATTTTCAAAAATTTTCTTCCACTTCGCTTCGCTCAGCGAGTATTGTTTTAGTTTATCTACAATTTAATCCTTTTTTATGATATATATAAATAATATATAATGTAAAAATTTAGGTAAAAGTTCTAACTGGTTATATTTTTTAATTAAAAAAACCCATATAAAAGTAAAATTCTAAAAACACCTATTTGATGTTTGATATTTATGTTTTGATTAAAACCTGAAAATAACTTCTGAGAAAATCCTTTTTTGCTTGCATGGATATTGCAAGAATTTTCAAAGTGTTAAAAAGAATTTAATTTATCTTTAACATTAAAATGTTAAGCTTCAAGCTATCTGTAATAAAGCTTCGCTTTGTAGAGCTACGGAGCAATCCACGTCCACGAGCAATTTACAGCCCACCTTATACTAATTGTGTGAATAATAAAAAAAGCTATGCTAGAGATTGTTTAGTAAAAATTTTTTTGTAAACTAAAATTTTTCAAAAATTATTAAAGGCAATTAAAAAAATTGTAAAAATGTGAAGAAAATAATTAAAACACTTAAGCTTAAATAAGCTTGAAATCAAATATTTTAGAGAAGGAACTCCAAAGCTCCCTCCACTATAAGTGGCCGGGGCTCCAGAGCATGATGTGGGAGGGTAGGAACATCACTAGCATAGGTCACCGAAGGGGGGGGGGAGGGGGGGTCACCCCCCCCCCCTACGGCCTCTTAGACCCTATCCCCCCCCCTAAGGCCCATTTTTGACCCCTCCCCCCCCCAATCGACCCCCTTGAACCCCCGACCCCCCCTAAGGCCCATTTTTGACCACCCCCCCCCCCCACCAGACAATCCCAAAAAATGCTTAAAAAATGGTCAAATTTCATCAAAAAATTGTCAATTTTGGTCAAAAAAAAAACACCCTGGGGTGTGACCACCCCCCCCCCCGCTTTTTTTCAAAAAAAAACCCCCGGGGGTGTGACCCCCCCTTGGAGGTCAAAAACCTCCACACCCCGGGGTGTGGACCCCCCCCCCTGAGCCATCGAAGGTCGGTGACCTATGATCACTAGTCTTTATGTTTTCTTGTTACATTATATAATACTTAAACAAAATTTTACGCATTTCAAGTTAAGTATTGAGATGGCCAAAATGAGTCGTTTTTTAAAATTAATTGTACTACTATACAACACGAAACGTTTGACTACAAAAGCCATTTAAAAATATGCATATAATGAAAAAAACTAATAATATGTGGCCTTTTTGTGAAAATAGAAAAAAAAATTGTTATTGGCGCCTAGATTTCTGGGCTGGCGCCTAAAATTTGGAGGCTAGGCGCCAGCTGGCGCCTAGGCGCTGGCGAAAAAAAACCCAGGTTAACAGTAGATCACTTTTAAACGATCTGAATGAGTTTGAGCCATACATGGGCCGCAAGTTGGTCTCGAGTGGGGAGGGGGGTTAAATCCCAAATTAGGCGGGGAAGGGTGTGGGGTTTAAATCCGAGAAACGGAAAATACCCATATCGTTTTTTTTGGAGTGCATTTTACCCATATCGTTTTTCGATTTTGAAGGAAAAATAGGTTAAAAACACTAATTTTAGGTCAAAAAGCCCTTTTTATTGCATTTTTGAGCTTTTTATTGCTTAAAACATTCATTTTTACCACAAAACTTAAGTTTGGAGGCAGTTAGAAGTCATTTTAAAGACATTTTTTTTCTTCATTTTTCCGAAATTGGGGGGGGGTTAACTTTTTCTTCCCCCCCCCCCACTTCTGAGTGGGGGGGGGGTTAAACCCCTCTTCTCAGAATTTGGGGAGGGGGTTAACCCCCCCCCCTACCCCCCTTGTGCCCATGTATGGTTTGAGCTCTTAATATCTGGTGGAGCAGATGTTAACTACGGGTCACCGGATGTGATATGTGTTCAGAAGTACTGGCTGAGTGAGCATATACCTTATCAATTAATAATAAAAAATTCTGATTACAACCTTCTCCATAAGGATAGGACTCTAAACAAGGGGGGTGGGGTATTAACACTTATAAATAAAAACATAAAATATAGCGAAATTGTAACTCGGAAGAAGTATCACAATCTGGAGGTAATAGTGACTGATCTTATTATTACAAGTAACAAAATCAGTTTAATTAATATATACAGACCTACTAACATTAAAACTGAAGATGATTTGTTATTATTAGACTTTATTAAATTCTATACAAATAATCATTCACATACAACTATATTAATAGGTGACATGAATTTACCTGGAATAAGATGGAATTCCGATAAAATTCTTAGCAGTTCTGAAAATGAAATTAAATATTACACAACATTTTTAGAATTAGGACTCTCTTAACTAGTTCTTGAGCCAACTAGAGACAGAAATTTCTTAGATATACTATTTACAAATGACCCTGAAAATTTTAATAGAGTACACTTGGCTGCGAATTTTGGAAATTCTGATCATGCTGTAATCATGCTATATTTTTATTAATTATAGTGTTAATTGACTAAAAAATAAAATGGTGTTTGTTGCAAACGTATTTTTTGTTGGGACTTTCCACAAAATGTTGGGAGATTCCACAGTTGGGAGATTCACCTTTTTTGTTGGGAGATTTAGATAGATAGATTTTATTTCTAGTAAGTATCACAAACACAGTTAGGGAAAAAAACAAAAACATGCAACCCAGTTGGGTTACAACATAAACAAATAACTGGTATAACTTTAAAAAAAAATTTATATCATTATATGTAGGAGTCATGGCTTACTAGAAAAAAAGACTAAAGGCTTTTGATAAAAAAGCTCTTTATTTAGTCTTTTGAGGTAAATTTACATAGATATGTCACGTTTTTAAGGATTGTTTAAAAAGATATGCTGATTTTTTACTAATTTGAGTTTCATCAAGTGAGTTCCACTTATGTATTACTCTGTTAAAAAAGCTATATTTCCTACAATTAACTCTAATATGTTGTGGTTTGATTTTTTTTGAATGACCTCTTGTGTGATCAGTGTTAAAAAGAAAGTATTTATCTGGGTTTAAATTTACCAAGCGATTTACTATTTTAAATGTTTCAATCATATCTGTTCTCTCTCTGCGCTCTTGTAAAGATTGTAAGTTCAGGATTTGTAATCTATTTTCATAATTAGTATATTTAAATTTACACATTTTAAAAATTCGTTTTGTAAATGAACGTTGGACTTTTTCAATAATGTGCTTATCTTTTAACATATATGGATTCCAAACAGCACTAGCATATTCAATAATAGGGCGTACAAAACTTTTATATGCAGTGAGATAATTTTTTACAGACTTGGATTTGAAACATCTAAAAATTAGATTTGCTATTTTCATAGCTTTTGCAGCTATTTTTTGACAATGGTATGTAAACTTTAAGTTACTAGTAATATAAACTCCTAGGTCTCTAATTAAATCTGTTTCAGGCAGTTTTTTATTATTTAGGTAATAATCCATCTGGTTTTTATTATAAGCATAGTTAATGTGAAAAACTTCACACTTATTTTCTGACAAATTAAGTTGCCATTTATTTGCCCATTCAGCAATTCTATTCAGATCATCTTGTAATTTAATTCTATTGTCATTTGATTCTGAGAAGCTAGTGTAGACCTTTGCATCATCAGCAAAGAGCCTAATTTCAGAATATTTTACACAATCTACAATATCATTAATGTAGACCAAAAATAAGAAAGGACCAAGAACTGAACCCTGTGGTACCGAGCTTGTTACTTGATATGCTGATGAAACAGAATCATTTATGAGTACTTTCATTTCTCTCTTTGTTAAAAATGCTTCCAACCATTTTAATAGTTTTCCAGAAACTCCATATTTGCTCAGTTTATACAAAAGCTTTTGATGTGATACAGTATCAAAAGCTTTTGCAAAGTCTAAGTAAACTACATCCACGGATTTTTTATCATTAATTGCTAAGGTCCAGTCATTGTAAGAATCAAGAAGTTGAGTAACTGTTGAGCTTTTATCTTTAAAACCATGCTGAAGATGAGATAATATATTTACAAAAAAGATAGAAAGCTCAAACTTTACTATTTGTTCCATTATTTTACAAGAAAAACAAGTGAGTGAAATTGGACGATAGTTTTCTTTTTGACATTTAGAACACTTTTGTTTTTATAAACTGGTGTAGCTAGAGCAGTTTTCCATTCATATGGCAGTTCGCCTGTATTAAATGATTTTTGAAAGATTTTTGAAAGAGGTTCAGCAATAACTTTAGCTAAGCGTTTTAAGAAAAATGCAGGCATTCCGTCAGGGGAACGTGAAAATTTGCTTGGTAACTTTTTGAGAAATTTTAAAACATTTTTTACTGGGAAATTTATATTTTCTAATGTCTGAACAGTATGAAAATCAAACTTGGGCAAAATGTTATCATCCTTAGTAAAAACTGAGCTGAAATAATCTACAAATATTTTTGCTTTTTTTAAATCATCAGTTTCATAATTGCCATCTTCACGCAGAATTGGGGGAATAGAATCTTTAGATTTAATAGGGTAGGGGTAAAACCCCGCCCCCCCGGGCCGACGGACGGAAAAAGGGTGGGAACCGGCCGGACGGACCGCCTGATAAAAAAAATATCTCCCGAAATAAAGCATAAAATTATTACGTAAACAAATTAATTTAATGCTTATGGCATTCTTCTAAATATGTAACAGGTTTATTAAATTGGTTTTCTTTTTTTATTAAAAAAAAAAATCCTCCGTTTTTTTTGTTCGTATCACCATTTTTTTAGGGGTGCTTTTTTTCTAATTTCGAAGTACATTAGCTCAATCAAAACATTTATTTACAATAATTAGCTACAATTCTATATAATAAACTATGTTTAGGGTTAAATGGTCTGTAAAATACAGAGTTATTAAATGGTTTCTAAATACACCTTAAATCAAGACTTGAGGATCTACTGTCCAGTTTTTAATTTGAATACAAAAACACGCCCGCGCGTTCAAACGATAAAAAATACCGCGTATTTAAAATTTTATTTCAATTTATATTGCGAACGAAATATTACTTCCATCATGAGTTTTGCAAAAGAAGCACTGGCAGTTTAATACAGAATTATATTTATATACATTTTTAAATTTAAAAAGTTTAATTTTAATTTATGGAACATATTTAATTTTACTAATTCATGGAAAATAAACTTTCGGTAAGTGTAAGGTAAGGTAAGTAACTTTCGGTAAATAAAATAAATAAACTTACGGTAAGTGAGTCAACAAATACTCGCGTCAAGGAAACCCGGAAGATTTTAATTTTTTTAATATGAACAAAAACACAAAAATAAGCAAATAAACGTAAACCTCGTGATCTGGAGATTGCAAGAATATCTTTATTTCTTATAGAGCTTATGTATTTCTTGAGATATTTGCGTTTTTAGACGGTCCGTCAGTCTGGGTTTTACCCCATCGATTTCCGTCAGTCCGTCCGGGTGGTCCGGCTTTTACCCCCACCCGATTTAATATTTTTATTTATATACTTAAAGAAATAACCAATATCATGAGATTTAAGAACATCTTTTTCTAAGTCAGAATTAAACTTTTTAACACTTTCTGAATATTTTTTTGAAATTTTTCTAAAATCCTCTTTAAAGTTCATATTTTTTGATCTGTGCTTCCACAGTTTCCTTTTTTTGTTTTGAAGTTTGATAATAAATCTGGGATAATGAAATTTCTTTTTAGTACATTTTTTGTATTTATTTACTAAGGGCACATGTAGGACTATACACCCTGTCATTATATTTTTAAAACAATCCCAGTACTCTTGGACTGGACTGTAGTAAGATTTTTAAATTTTAGAAAATGTTGCAATAAAAATTTAAGACAAAAAAACATTATTTTTTTCTAAGCGAAACCTACAAATCAAGATAAAAATCTAAAAAAAGCTTAAAAAAACTATTGAAATTCCTTTAGTTTTTTGCTTAAATAAAAAAAATATTTATTTCGGAAGATATTTTGCCGAAAATATTCTTTCTGGACACCAAAAGGTTTTAAAAGTATTGTAGAAAGCTTTTAAAACTTTTAAAACTTAAAATTTGGCTAATTTCAGTGATATATCAGACCTATGCACTGGCCCCCCCGGGGTTAAAGCGGGGGGGGGTGGGCAATTCCAAAAGGGGGGGGCACGGGGGGGCAACTTTTTTTGAAACGGGGGGGGGGGCAATAAAACGGGGGGGGGGGGGCAAGCAGGGGGAAAGAAAAAAGAGAAAAAAAGGAGAAAGAGAAAAAAAGAAGGGAAAAAGGGAAAAAAGGAACAAAAAGTGGAAATAAGGTAAAAATAGGTCTAAAATGGCTTAAAATACATTGAAATAGGCTAAAAACTGCAAAAAATTCGCGATGATGGTGTCATCATAGGTCAAAAATGGCGTCATATTTTCTCAGGGTACTTTTTCATTTTTTGGCGGGGGCAATAAAACGGGGGCAAATCCTCCAATAAAACGGGGGGGGTATTTTTTAGACCTGCATAGGTCTGGATCTATTGTATGAATGAATTAATTTAACCGGTTGCCTTACATTACGCCGACGTATAATTCGCCGACGACTATTTCGCCGACGACTTTTACGCCGATGATCATTTCACCCCCTGACCATTGGCAAGCACTAAAAAACATCACCACACCCTACACCTACTTAGGCCGGACTGAAGCAACCTAAGCAAAACCTCAAAATCGCAAACAAAACATTAAATTTAGCTTGATTTTAAGGTTTTGCTTAGGTTGCTTAGGGAAATTTTTAGAAACACAAGAGGAGTTTCACCCCTCGGTTGGTTGGTTGTGTAGTAGGTGTAGTAGGTGTGGTAGGTGTCCAGTGCTTGCCGACTATTCGGCCAAT
>JASAMX010004223.1:0-32733 GCA_030248175.1 Microlaimidae sp. YZB2_3 | reverse complement strand
CGCCCAAACAACAAGTGGTGCAACCTCACTTTTTGCCTTACGGTGCTTCACTAAAATTTATATAAATAAAAAAGTATAGAACTTTCTATCTGGAATATAATAAAATTGGTAGATAGATAGGTGTATACTTTGTAAATGAAAATTTTCACTCTCAACAGATTTCTCGCAGTAAAATACGCTAAAAAGGCGATTTTACCCTTTGTTTTTACCCAGCTGTTACAAAACTGGGTTCCATAAACATTTTGTTGTCAGTGTTGCTTGATTACTAATAATAAGAAAAAAAAAACAAAAAGAATTTACAGTTTAAATAAATAAAGCAATGCTGCTAATTTAATTTTGAAAGACTATTTTGATAAGATTTCGAATGATATAGTTTTATTTTTATATCAGTTCATAAAAATGTTGCCCATAACACTTATCTAGCATTTTTTAACAGTTCCAAAATAGGAATTCCTTTTAATTGTTTTCTGATTTGAGGTTAGGCTTAAAAACTACAAACGATTTACTGTATTGTTGTAAAAATAATAATAGAATTTATTTTATATTAATTCAGTACAAAAATCATAATTATATAGGTATAACAAAACACCCCATTAACATAAAATAACAAACACGTTTTGACAAAGAAATGTACAGGACGCATTAAATATAAATCGAATATTTTATTTTTAACATAAGGGCTGTCAGAAGGCGATCAATTTAACCAAGCGACAAATTTGGCATAAAATCTGTAAACAGGTATTTATTTTATTTTTTTAAACCACGAACCTTTATATTTTGGCTTGTTATTAAACATTAGGTAGACTATTCGTATTAATTTTTACTTATTTTGTTTTATTTCCAACAATTATTTCTGTGAATATAAAATAAACTTAGTTTAGTTTAGTTCGAGTTTAATTAAAAATTAAACCAAAAGCATTTACAAGATTCAGCATGAACTTTTTTATTTTCAGAATTAAAGTACTAAAATATAACCCAAACACAAAAGACTAATATTCTAAGATAAAAATTAAAATAGGTTTTTTTAACTTTTGCACAACATGGGGCCGTTCTCCCCCCCCCCCCCCAAAAAAAAACTCACAAACTACGCAAAGTAAGGGAATGTGTTGTCAGGTAAGTAAGCTTCCAATCCCATGAATTTCTTTGTTTTTTCGAAACGATGCCCCTATGTTTTCGATATTCTTAGGCCCACATGGTAACTTTCTCGTTGAAATATCATTTCAGAAAATATATTAAAACTTGGCAAAGAATTCAATGAGCATCCTGTACGTCTACGTGTGTGAAATATAAACATCTTAATCTAATTTGAACGTAATGACTTCTAACTACTCCGAAGTATATAAGAAAATAATTAAGTAAATAACTACATAATATAATGTATACACATAAACTCTATAATTATCAAAAACAAAATTGCACTGCAGAACAAAAAGACCCTAAATCTGTAGTTTAACAAATCTTTGTTACAGTAAATATATAAAGAGCCCATAATTACTATAAAATCAACGTAATTCTGAGTCATAATGTTAATAAATATTACATGTAAAAGATAAAAGAGTCAAATCGCAAGTATTTATATGACAATTAATAATTTTGAGTCCATAGTAACGACGAAATAAACTCGTGCGTGTTCCAATTATGTATGACTTTCTCGTTCGGCTTGCTTTCACTATTTCCAAAAACAGTCTGTATTATCTCGCGCCAGTTACCGAATATCTAAATTTCCACACTTTCTTACTAAAAGAAAGCTGTCTTCATTCAGCTTCAGATAAAAATTCGAACACTGATTTAATGATCGCCTTGCATTCCGTAACATAAGCGAGATAAATATGAACACACAAAGGTGAAGCACAGTAGGTAAGATATTGTGGAGACCGCACTAGACGCTATACAAAAAGGCTGTTTAACCAAGAAAAAATTACTTTCCTTAAGATCAAGATGTTCTCAGAAAGTGCTACCAAAACCGAATTTTGTTATTTCCCATAGAAAGTGTCTAAGTGCCTACACATACACACTAGTAGTTATATGTCATGGACATTGAGAGAATGTTCAACATCATTACGTTATAAAAAACAATTAAATATTATTTTTCTTGTAGTCTATGTAATTCCTGGTAATTAAAGTTTAACAAATCTATATATATATATATATATATATATATATATATATATATACGAAATTAGCAATAATTTTAAACAATAAATTATATTTGTATTTGTTTTTGTGAGTTAAAAATCTATTGTTATTATATAAAAATACAATAAAAATAAGTTATTATTTATACCTAATTTCATGATAATAATAAATAAAAAAATATAATTGAGGAAAAATTCGAATGCCATAAAAAGGCACAGGTGGTTATATATATATATATATATATATATTTATATATATATATATATATATATATATATATATATATATATATATATATATATATATATATATATATATAACCACCTTTGCCTTTTTATGGCATTCGAATTTTTCATCAATTATATTTTTTTATTTATTATTATCATGAAATTAGGTATAAAATAATAAATTATTTTTATTGTATTTTTATATAATAAACAATAGATTTTTAACTCACAAAAACAAATAAAAAACTGAGTTAAAAAGCTATTGTTTATTTATATAAAAATACAATAAAAATAAGTTATTTATTTATACCTAATTTCATATATATATATATATATATATATATATATATATATATATATATATATATATATATATATATATAGATTTATTTATTTAAACTTTAATTTAGGAATTACATAGACTACAAGAGAAGTGATATTTTAAATTGTTTTTTATAACGTAATGATGTTGAACATTCTGATTCTCGATGTCATGACATATAACTACTAGTGTGTATGTGTAGGCACTTAGACACTTTCTATGGGAAATAACAAAATTCCGGTTTTGGTAGCACTTCCTACTGAGAGAAACATCTTTAGGACTTTAAGGAAAGTAATTTTTTTCTTGGTTAAACAGCCTTTTTGTATAGCGTCTAGTAATAGATCCGTCTTCACAAGTGTTATCTGTGCTGTGCTTCACCTTTGTGTGTTCAGTATTCTCGCTTATGTTACGGAATGCCAAGGCGATCGATTTGAATCAGTGTTCGAATTTTATCTGAAGCTGAATGAAGACAGCTTTCTTTTTTAGTAAGAAAGTGTGAAATTTAGACTGTCCGTAACTGGCGCGAGATAATACAGACTGTTTTTGGAAATAGTGAAGAAAATTTACGAGCCGAACAAAGTCATACATAATTGGAACACGCACGAGTTTTATTTCGTCGTTACTATGACACAAAGAGTCTTAATTGTCATAAAATACTTGCAACTCTGACTCTTTTATCTTTTACATGTAATATTTATTAACATTATGACTCAGAATTACGTTGATTTTATAGTAATTATGACTCTTTGTGTTATAGTAACGAAGATTTGTTAAAGTACAGATTTAGGGTCTTTTGCTCTGAGTCGGATTTTGTTTTTGATAAGCATTATAGAGTTATGTGTATACATTATATTATGTAGTTATTACTTAACTATTTCTTATATACTCGGGAGTAGTTATAAGTCATTACGTCCGAATTAGATTAAGATGTTTATATTTCACACACGTAGACGTACAGGATGCTCATTGAATTCTTTGCCAAGTTTTAATATTCTGAAATGATATTTCAACGAGAAAGTTACCATGTTGGCCTAAGAATATCGAAAACATAGGGGAATCGCTTGGAAAAAACAAAGAAATTCATGGATTCGGAAGCTTACTTACCTGACAACACATTCCCTTACTTTGCGTAGTTTGTGAGTTTTTTTTTTGGGGGGGGGGAGAACGACCCCATGTTGTGCAAAAGTTAAAAAAACCTATTTTAATTTTTATCTTAGAATATTAGTCTTTTGTTTTTGGGTTATATTTTAGTACTTAATTACTAAAAATAAAAAGTTCATGCTGTAATTTGTAAATGCTTTTGGTTTAATTTTTAATTAAACTCGAACTAAACTAAACTAAGTTTATTTTATATTCACAGAAATAATTGTTGGAAATAAAACAAAAATAAAGTAAAAATTAATACGAATAGTCTACTTAATGTTTAATAACAAGCCAAAATATAAAGGTTCGTGGTTTAAAATAAAATAAATACCTGTTTACAGATTTTATGCCAAATTTGTCGCTTGTTAAAGTGATCGCCTTCTGACAGCCTTTATGTTAAAAATAAAATATTCGATTTATATTTAATGCGTCCTGTACATTTCTTTGTCAAAACGTGTTTGTTATTTTATGTTAATGGGGTGTTTTGTTATACCTGATATAATTATGATTTTTGTACTGAATTAATATAAAATAAATTCTATTATTATTTTTACAACAATACAGTAAATCGTTTGTAGTTTTATAAGCCTAACCTCAAATCGAAAACAATTAAAAGGAATTCCTATTTTGGAACTGTTAAAGATGCTTGATAAGTGTTATGGCAACATTTTTATGAACTGATATAAAATAAAACTATATCATTCGAAATCTTATCAAAATAGTCTTTCAAAATTAAATTAGCAGCATTGCCTTATTTATTTAAACTGTAAATTCTTTTTGTTTTTTTTTTCTTATTATTAGTAATCAAGCAACACTTACAACAAAATGTTTATGGAACCCAGTTTTGTAACAGCTGGGTAAAAACAAAGGGTAAAATCGCCTTTTTAGCGTATTTTACTGCGAGAAATCTGTTGAGAGTGAAAATTTTCATTTACAAAGTATACACCTATCTATCTACCAATTTTATTATGCTAGATAGAAAGTTCTATACTTTTTTATTTATGGGTTTAGGAAAATAAAGCACCCGTAAATAAGGCAAAAATAAGGTCCCGTTTTTAACACGGAAATAAATCATTCAAACAACATAAACATAGTTTATTTATTACGTTATTGTATTTTCTATATAAAAACTTGATTTCAAGCATTAATTAAATATTGCAACATCTGGAAAATTTTACAAACGGATAAAAAATTAATAAATAATACAAGCAACCCGTCCTCTTCAAGACTTATGGTGTGGTCAGATGACAGCACTACAAATAGATTTCCACTGTTGACGGTCCATTGCAATGTCCGCACACAGAAATCCAGTTTTCGTGCCACAGCCTGGCACCAAAGGTGTTTTTCAGAATGGGTTCCGGTCGGCCTTGGCCGTAGCCCGCCAGGTTTTTCGGGTGCCTCCCGGGGGGTCGTTTCCATTGGCCTGACCTTTTGGGGGGTTCAAAAAGGAACACATTCTGAGCTAGACGGTTGCTGTCCATACGGAGGATATGGCCAAACCATCCTAACTGCCTTCTTTTGACGTCCATTGAAGCTGAAATCGGGTTCTCCATTTGTTGCAAGACTTCTATTTGACACATGGTCATGATATCGGATCTTTAGCAACGAACGAAAACGACGCATTTCAAATGCTTCTACGCGAGAAACAAATAAAATATAAAGGAAAATTGTGATTTCAAATATTGCTCAAACATTTATCGCTCCAGGGCGCGCTCTAATTAGGCCCCTTAAAATCTGTTTTTAACCCGTTCCCGTAATGGGTTTTTTTCCGTTACAACCGTTAAATCTTCGTACGACAAAGGTGACACCTTCGTGTCACGGTGGTGTTTTTTTCGTATGACAACTGTCGTACGTAAACCTTACCGCGGTAAACTCTACGCATGACCTAAGTCGTACTTCTGTCATGGCTCCCTATCATAAGAGTACGGCACGAAACAGTACCACAAAATAGTCCCGGCCCGGGTTTCGCAAAAGAGTGAGCACAAAACAGTACTGGAACAAAAGAGTACGGCACAAAAAAGTACGGACACAAAAGAGTACTGAGATATTGCGTGCTGGAACTAAGCAGATTTTAGTGATTTAAATGGAAATTTGCATAATTAAGAAATCGTCTACGCATATTAAAGTATAATTTTTGGGCCGTGGTAGTGTTGGTAAGTATTATTGTTCCATTTATTTTTCTTTCGTGGTTAGGTAATTAGAAGTAAACACACAAACGGTCTATAAAAATTATCGTATTTTTTGTAAAACATCGTGAAATTATCGTATTTTTGGTAATCGGTGTATATATTTTTGGTAAAACATGGGCATTTCGGATTTATCTTGATTAAAAAAATAACTTTTTTTATTTTAATCGTATATTCTTAAATGCTAATAAAATACGTTTTGACTTTAGCTTACAAAAATTCAATTAAAATAATAATCCATTCCAATATCATGCTCCGAAGCTTCGGCCATTTAAAGCGGAGGGAGTTCCCGAGCTCCGCCCCTTAAATGAGCGATTGATAAGTTTATTTAAGCTTGAAATACATTTTAAAGGACTCTACTTGTATTTGTAGGACTATTTTTAATGTTTTAAATAAGTTTCGGAAAAAAAAATTAGTTTACAAAAAAATTTTGACAAAATAATTAATGCCATTACTCCTTAATTATTCACAAACTTCGTATAAAAAAGGCAGAGCTCCGGAGCTTCGGAGCTCCGGGGGTTGCTCCAAAGCTCATAAAAAAAGAGCTCCCCTCCGGAGCTCGGAGCTCCGGGGAACATCACTAACACAGACAAAAAAAATAAAAACTTGCGCGTAATGTATAGAATATTTTGTCAAGACTGTTTTGTAAATTAATTTTTTTCTAAACTTATAAAAACTTCATAAAAATATTCCTAAAAGAGAAAATAACTTAAAACATTTTTCAAGTTAAATATATCTCAACTCGTTCATTAAGCCTAAGAAACCTTGAGGGGACATTAGCCAACTGCGGATGGTGGAAAGGATCCTTAGTAATCAAGCGTAATTTGTTGTCTACGATTTTTTAAATTTTTTTTAAAAATAACATAGTTATTACAAAACAGGAAAAACCCACGGCTTAGTTACCAGTAAATTTTAAAAATGTAAGAAAATTTAAAATGAAAAAAAGCTTTAAAACGTATCTGCGGTAGGCGCGGTCACAACTATATTTACTCAAATTAAACAGCTCAAGGGGCTCACTCACAGTGCCGCTAACACTCACTATGTAATTATAAACAAAGAAAATTCAAAGAACTTTATTAAATGGTCTATTAAAAATAAAAGATTTTGCTGTATAAAACGCTGCTCATTGTATTTTATCGTAATTAAGTTAAGCAGCTGTTAGTAATCGTTAATTAACATTAAGTTATTTCTTTAGTAGGGTATATGAATTAATTTCGGCCAGGCCTTAATTTCGGCCACCAATTTAGGGTGTTAGAAAATTGGCTTATTTTTAAAGCACAAAAGAACTTAGCACAAAAGTAACTGGATGAATGTTTAATAAAGTGTTTTTGCAAAAGTTTTATATTTATGTTATTCTGGATTATCAACATTTTCATACAAAAAATGATTTTTTTTGATTTTCTTAATTTTTGCTTTGTATTTAAACTGCCAAAGTTGTTAATTTTCATGTTTTGATATTTTCTTCAAAATCACTTTGCAATGCGTTTAATTAACTGCGCATTTTAAGATTCGGTTAATTTCGGCCACCTTAAAATTTAGGTGAAAGAACCTTCCCTTTTTTGCCGTTTTCAAATTTTGTACTACCGTATTTTTAAAGATTTTTTTTGCTCGTTTGACTTTTTTTGACGTTTTTTTAAGCCAAATAAAAAATCAACGAAAATTGCAGATTATTAAAACTTGTTATTTTAAGGTTTTGACATATAATTATTTAAAGCCTTGCTAATAACTATTAAAGTTTGCAAACGGGAAAAAATTAAGTTATATTTACTAAGAACAATACCTAAAAATAAAATTAGCAACATTTAAAAATTTTTATTGTTCGTTTTGGCAATAGTTATAGCAAGTTATTTCTAGGTGGCCGAAGTTAATGCTCGCGTTAATGTTAGTTAGGCTCGCGCCTTAATTTCGGCCACTATAAAAAAGACTTTAAACCCGTACTGATCTTTAAGTGTAACAGAAACTTTAAAATTTTGCACTGGAATAACAAAAATAGCTATCGTTTGATTTTTAGACCAAATCTTGGGCCGATTGGAAAAACCAGAAAAAACTTATTCAAAAAAAAATTAAAAAAGAAGACCAATTAATTAATTTTCGTTCGTTGAATGAATTTTCGTTCGTAGTTCACTTTTAAAATCCTCTTTTGTCCCACCTTATTTTGTCGGCAAGAGACTGAAAATTAACTCTCATTAAATCAATCTACTTTTAACCCACTGACGGAAGGTAGAAAAGAATATAAAAAGGTGTGTTTTTCGTCTTGTAGCCAGGATTTCGGAAAGGGTTTCAAAAAAAAGCGAAAAAAAAGCGGGGAGGGGGTTATTGGGCTGTTGTACGAAAATTTTCGAAATACCCATTAAAAACATTTTCGTACAAATTTTTGTTCGTTTATTTTTTCAAATTTATTTTTTATAAAATCGTTGGAACTCGCACATCAGTTTAAGATTTTTTGCAAAATCTAATATTAAAGAAAACAAATGATTTTTAATGAAAAATATATTTTAAGTAGTATTTTACGAATTTTAAAAACACTTACTTACATAGTATGGAAAAGTGCTTGAATACAAATTTGCAATTTTTATGCATTTAATAAAAGATTCGCAAATTTTTCTGCTGCGCAGTTTCTAATATATAATTTAATGCACTGCCTTGGGTTAAAATAGGATGTATGACGGGTATCAAGCAATCTAAAAACAAAATTAATTATGTTTAATTAAAAAGAAAACTTTTAAGTTTATTTCTGCGAATACAAATATTTAAATTGAACAGAAGACACCCGAAATAATCATGCAAATATTCATGATGTTGCAGTCTTATTTCTTGAACTAAAGTGTGGAATTCTCCCTGCTTTTTGCGCTGTTGAAAAGTAGGACGTCCAACATCTTCCGTGAGTTTTTAATCTATTTTTTTTTTCGAAGATATGATGATCAGATAAGATTAATGATCAGATAACAGAATTAATATTATACTAAGCATAGTCTATGCATAGTTTAATTCTACTGTTTTCATCATTTTATTATTTCTTTTCTTTTTTTTCCTCTTTTTTTCTTTTTCTATTTTTTTTCGTCAACAACATCAATTCTGCGACTTAATTGTCGCCATTATGAAATACAATTCTAACAAGATATCAACGAACATAGCTATCTGATATGACTTTAAAGGCTCAAAAAGAGCTCTTATTTAAGTCAGTTTTAAAACTTTTCTTGAATGCATCCAAAGAATCGACAGTTACTTGAGATGGGAGTAGGTTGTTCCAAGGTGTTACCACCCTATTAGCAAAAGAAAATTTCCTTGCATTGATTCAGCTTTTTTCGATGGTCAATTTAAAGGGATGACCACGGGTGGGCTGCAGGTTAAACTTAAAAAAATCATTGGCTTGCAAATTGTTTAAGCAACGTATAATTTTAAAGCACTCATATAAATCAATTTTGTCTCTTCGGTCCTTTAATCTTTCTAAACCTAGGTAATCCAGTCTTTGTTCATAACCAACAGGTAACAACTTGCATTTATAAAACAACCGTCTATTGAAATTTTGTTGCACTTTTTCCAAAATGTTTATATCTTTTTGTAAATAAAGGTTCCAAACTGCACTAGCATACTCCAGAATTGGTCTAACATAGGACTTATATACTCTGAGAAGATTATTTCCAGAGTTTGAATTGAATGTTTTAAAAATTAGTGATATCACTCTTGAAGCTTTTTTTGCTGTGATTTCACAGTGTTTAGAGAATTTCATATCATGGGATGTATAAACACCTAGGTCACGCAACAATTCTGTAGTTGCAAGTACATTATTACCAAGCTTATATTTACAAATTAACTCTTTGCTATGATTTCGAATATGAAGAACTTCATATTTATGATATGATAATTGCAATTGCCAGTCTTGTGACCAGCTGTGTATTCTATCTAAATTTTTTTGAAGTCTTAAGGTTTGAATGTGGTAATCTTTAGATGAAGATTTTGCAAACAACTTTGTACCATCTGCAAAGAGTCTAATTTGTGAGCACTTAACACAATCAACAATATCGTTAATATATATTAAAAATAAAAATGGACCCAAAACAGAACTTGAGGAACTGAACTTTTTACAGGAAATGATTTGGATACTGAGTCATTAATTACAACTTTAATTTCCCGCCCAACTAAAAATTCTTTTATCCATTTTAAAAATTTACCAGAAACACCATATTTTTCTAGCTTATATAAAAATTTTTGATGTGACACGATGTCAAAAGCCTTGGCAAAATCCAAGTAAATGACATCAATTAGAAATTTATCTTTTAGTGCCTGCGTCCACTCATTAAAAGTTTCCAACAGCTGTGTTATTGTAGAACTTTTTGCCTTAAAACCATGTTGAAACCTTGACAAAATGATATGGAAAAAGACAAGAAGTTCTTCTTTGACAAGCTGTTATATTAGTTTACAAGAAAAAGATGTAAGTGAAATTGGACGATAATTTTCTTTTAGGCTTTTGGTGCCTTTTTTAAACAGTAAGTTTAATAAAGCTATTTTCCAATCAAGTGGTAATTCTCCATAATCAAAAGACATCTGAAATATTATTGCCAAAGGTTCAGCAATAACTTTAGCCAAGCGTTTTAAAAAGTAAGCTGAAAAACAGTCAGGTGTTCGAGACAATTTGTTTGGGAGCTTTTTTCCTTAGCTCCACACGAGAAACGAGATGCAATTGCGTCTCCAACGGTGGCAATGCCACACCAGTGTGAGCCTAGCAGTGGCAATGCCACCAAAGGCAGTGCCACCAGTGGCATTGCCACCTCAGTGTGAACCGAACTTTAAGGACTTGTTCACACAAGTGTGACAAGAAAAACGACAAAGCGTTACTCCGCCACTTTACATCATCACTTCTCGTCGCTGCGGTTGGAACGTGTTCTGCTGACTTGTCACAGGTCTTAAAGTTTTATACTATAATAGCATGCGCCCTCCAGTGCCTAACGACAGGAGTTTTTTAATTTTTGAAAAAACTAACAGCAAAAAAAGCAAATTTTTCGATTTTAAGATAAAAATAAAAACAAAACGTTATTACTTCCGATATCGTTACACAAAACCTTATTACTGTCCATATCTTTAAACAAACAACAACTTACTGCATTGTGCGAATGTCTCGTATTCTGATGGAATTTTCTACGGTTGTATCAATAGTGTTGCTGTTGTGGTGCGGATTCCGTTTTCCCGCTGTGAAACTTAGTGTGACTATTTGTTTCCAATTTTTACTGCGACAATATCTAGCAAATACCAAATAACTGTGTAAAAACCTGCTACAACCGATAATTTTAAGGAACTGAAAAAATTAATTAATAAGGAATAAACATACTAAACAAACGTCATATATTGCTACCATACAGCTTTAACCATTTTAATTTGCTCGCTCACTAGGCACTACTTGCGCAAAAAATTATGTATGACGGGAGTACGACATAGGTCATACGAAGGTTTCACGGTTGTAACCGAGGAAAAGGCAATTACGGGAACGGAAGATAAAAACTGTTCCGTTATATTTTTTGTTAAAAAATCGTCCCCATTTGGAATTTTGTGAATCGATTTAGCCCCGTGGCGCGGCGCCAACCATAATTAGAGAACGTGGGTAAATTTTGAGATTCATGTTCATCTCCTTCTTCTTATTACTATTATCCTAACGCTCAATTCTTAAAATCGATATTCCTCCTTCGTTACTGATTGATCAAAAATAAACATGGGCTCATTGGAAAGAAGAAAGAATTACGCAACTTTCTTGGAAGCCACTTTTTTCATTTAGGTCCTGGTTATCGATTTATTGATCAAAATAGTAAATTGAAAAAAACATACAAATAAAAACTCCCAATCCCACAATAACAGCCTTTTGGCAACAATAAGGATTGTACAGAGCAGACAACGAACAGTCCCTCATAGGAACCGCACAAAAAAGCAGACCGGTTTTAATTGGTGGCAGAAACCGAACCAGTTCCCAGCGCCATCTGTTTCAACCGCGTGGAAAACGGCCAAAACAACAGAGTACTTTTTTAATTCTTAGATCAGGGGATAGCTATTTTTTGACACCGGCAATCAACCGGGTGACGATAAAATACCAAATGTAAGAAATGTTTCTACTTTTTTACAATGATTTTAGCCAAACATTTTTTTTATTGATAAAGTATAAATATGTAAATCAAAAGAATTTTCTATTAAAGTTTGCTTTTTTGGGTAGAGTTTTCATTACAAAATTGGATTTGTTGCCCTGAAGACTTTTTGTTTTTTCTTAATAAAAAAACAGCATTACTATCTTGTTAAAAAATATCTTTATAAACTTAAATTGAAAAACTGCGCAAAAAATACTGAAGCTACTATTTATCATTCGAAACGACGACAGCTGTAAACGACAACGTATGCAAAGTTAAACGAAAATGTATGCAAAATATTTTTTCGTGAGATTCATCGATTATAATAAGGTAGTTTTATTCTATTAGGGTATGTGAACTACTGCCTGTTTTTTTTTAGCGATACTGGAAAAAATTTGACAAAAAATTTTTGTTTGTGCCCTTATAACTTTTGAACGCACCGCGATCAATATGCAAATATCTCGCGTTAAGGTCCTTGTACTTTTGTTTACCTCCTGAAAAACAAATTTTTTCAAAAATTTTGGGTGTTAGCCCAAAACTGCCGAAATTTACGGTCAATTTTTTTCGGCCGAATTTCTAACTTTTTACCTTAGCGGGCTTTGCGTCTGAAAATTTTTGTGCAGATTGCCCATACTTTTCTGAGCTTAAAAATATATAATTTGTTACGGGTAACCTATCTGGGTTGGGTATCCCGAGAGGTTAAAGGGGGTCAATTTTACGATGTTTGCTAAAAATCTTTGCATGGGGGACATATTATGCATATTTTGGCATCAAGCTCAAAAACTGTTAGAGCCAAAGACGTGAAACCGGGGGGATTTATGCGGAAATTTAAGCTCTACATTTTAGTGATAGTCCCAAAAAAATCTTGATGCCCTAAGTTACTGCAATGGCTTACCCCTAAAAATAAAACTTTTGAAACAGCCCCTCTACACAGGCGAGTAATATATGATTTTAAAGCTCTCGGCGTGCTGATTTCAAAAATTTAAAAAAATTGCTCTAAATGGTCGGGTAATTAAAATACAGACCCCTTTGTACCCCCAAAATTTGTAAGGGGTGATTTTTTGTTTGTATTATTTATAAGCCGCGTTTATATTCGTTTGAAAGCTCTATGAGTGCTGATTTTAAAAATAATAATTTTAGGCTAAATTTTTTATGGTTACCCGGTTACATACGCCCGAATACCGCCAAATACCCTTAAATTTGAAAAATGGTAATATTTCCATTTTTTCATTTTAAGTGAGGTGTTTATCTCGACGGACTGATTTCAAAAATATATAGTTTTTTTTAAATTTTCTTCAGTGGTTACTCAATTTTGCACCCGTCAATGTACCCCCTAAAATTCTTAAGAGGTGATTTTATTATAATACCGTTATGTTTATACTCATATCAAAGTTCTCGACACGCTGATGTCAAAAAATTATTTTCAACTCGATTCACCCAATGGTTATTTTGGAACCTACCTAAAATAAGTTTTTTTAATTTCTCTTTGATTTTTTTAATTTCAAATACATGCTTATTTAGCAAAAGTTGGTACATGTTTTTTCACAAAAAGCCTTATATCAAGTACCATAAGAGAACTAAAGTGAAAATTTGAAAATGTTTTCAACTTTAAATGTCATCCTCCTGAGCTGTAGTGGTTTAAGTAGAGTAACATACACTGTTCCAGTCCCAAAATAAACTCACAGGCACATCAACAGGGGAACTTTTCTGACAATATTGTACTTCATTTTCTGTTTTGCTTTACATTTAAATTGACGCGAACTCAATACACTTCATTGTAACAAGGCTGTTTATTTAACAAAACGTACAATAAATATACTACTTAAAAATTGAAAAATATTTCAGCTGTTGAAATTTTGTAAAAAAAAAACCAAAAACAAATTTTGTAATTGAGTATGTAAAAGTGAACAAATAGATAAAAAACATGAATATTGATGATAAAAATTAAGTGAATGTTAATGTTAATGTTTAAGTTTTGAAGCATTGGTTTTAATTTAATATGTCCTAGTGTCCACGGTTTCAAATGTATTTGGTTGCGTTGTGAATTCTAACTTTTTGACATTTCATAATCTTTTATCTCCAGCGCAAAAGAATCACTTTGAATATTCAAGTCGTTTCAAGTCCAGAGGGCATCAAACATACAAACAATTACATTTTAAGTATATAAACTTATAAAAAAGACCCCCTAAAAATTTTTGGGGGTACATTTTGATTGTAAAAATTGTAACCATTGGGTCAATCGAGTTGAAATTTATATTTTTGAGATCAGCGTGTCGAAAGCTTTTATATGAGTACAAACAAGATGGTATTACAATAAATATATAAAAAAGACCCCCTAAAAATTTTATGGGGTACATTTTGGTCGTAAAAATGGTAACCATTGAGTGAATTGAGTTGAAAATATTTTTTTTGACATCAGCGTGTCGAGAGCTTTGATATGAGTATAAACATGACGGTATTATAATAGAATCACCTCTTAAGAATTTTAGGGGGTATTTTGATGGGTGCATTGAGTAACCACTGAAGAAAATTTAACAAAACTATATATTTTAGAAATCAGTACGTCGAGAGTTTTTATATGACTATAAACACGTAACTTAAAATGAAAAAAATGGCAAAATTGCTATTTTTCAAATTTGGAGGTATTTGGGGATATGTAACCGGATAACCATAATAAATTTTGGCCTAAAATTAAAATTTTTGAAATCAGCACGCATAGAGCTTTCAAACGAATATAAACACGGTTTATAAATAGTAAAAACAAAAAATCATCCCTTACTAATTTTGGGAGTACAAAGGGGTCTGTATTTTGGTTACCCGACCACTTAGAGCAAAATTTTATATTTTTTCAGTACGCCCAGAGCTTTAAAATGATTCATTACTCGTCTATGTAGAGGGGCTGTGTCAAAAGTTTTATTTTTAAGGGTCAGCTATTGCAGTGCCTTAGGGCATCAAGATTTTTTTTGGGACTATCACCAAAATGTAGAGCTTAAATTTCCGCATAAATCCCCCCGGTCTCAGGCCTGCGGCTCTAACAGTTTTTGAGCATGATGCCAAAATATGCATAATGTGTCCCCCATACAAAGATTTTTAGCAAAAATCGTAAAATTGAACTCCTTTAACCTCTCGGGGTACCCGACCCAGATAAGTTGCCCCTAACAAATTATATATTTTTGAGCTCAGGAAAGTATGGGCAATCTGCACAAGAATTTTCAGACTTAGGTGTAGGTTTTAGCGATTTTTACCTCGCCTCCAACGTCCTTTAAACAAAGTCAAAAGGACAATTTTAGAATAGCCAAAACGTCCTTTGGACAAGCGAATACGTCCTTTGGACTTTTTCTTTTGACCGAAGTATGAATTTTACTTAAAATTTCTCTGTTGGACAAAGTCCAAAGGACAAAATTCAAAAGGAAAAGTCCAAAGGACAAAAAGTATGAATATGTTGTCCTTTGGACGTTTTCCTTTAGACAAATTTCAAAGGACAAAATCCAAAGGACAAAGTCCAGAGGACGTTTTTAACGCTGTGTTTGTCCTGTGGATAAAGTGCAAAGAGTTTTTTTCCTTTGGACTTTGCCCAAAGGTTGTTTTGGCATAAGTATGAATCAGCGTTGACAACTACAAAGTTCTTATATATATACGGCTCCAAGTTTCTTATTTGTGGCTTTATGCCCCAAGTTCCTTCGGCTCCCTTGACCTTTAATCCTAAATTATGTCACATTTGATTTCATCTCGAAACATAATGTGAATTTAAATTTATTAAAGTCTGGCTATTAGTAAGAAAAATTTGTTCAAATACCTGGGAGCTGCTTTAAAACCAACAGTTAAAACCTTGAATGGTGTGATAATTCAATATTACTAATATTTTCATATCTTTTTGAGTTGAAAAAAAAAATAATTTATATGTCACAGAACTAAAAACCTATTTTCAAGCATATTCTGAATTGAATTTAATAAAAAGTTATAGTCAAAATCGTTTAAAGTGCAAAAACGCGTGGCGAAATTTCTTTTGCTGCATTGTAATTTTCGATCCAATTTACATTTATTCATAATGTTCAAACACCGTAGAATTAGCGTAATAAATAAAACTATGAATAGCCGAAGGGGTTACAGGTGTAACACATGCACAACATTTTATGACATCACCACATGATTTGTGGGCGTTTTTCTGCTGTGGGCAATACGTTTATAAATTTTCGCGCAATAAAATGGATTAAATTTATCCTCGCGATTTTTGTTAGAAATTTAATTTTCTCACAACAACTTGTCACAAACAATATTTTTTCAGTACACTGTCACTGCAAAAAAAACCATGTATACGCCATTTTTATCTTTGTTCTTTTTCTTTTCGGGTATTACAGCTTTAATTAATGCGGCCCCCGTAAGTTTAAATTTACACATTATTTACAAATTACTATAGATGAATTTAATGAAGTTATGGATTTTTTATTGAAGTTTTTGACAGTAGTTAAATTTATTGGAAATCAAATTTTTATAAATATATTTTACTCAGAAATGGTTGGTATTTTGCGTTAGAGAAAAATTATGCTCCCACAATTGCACTGTACAACATTTGTTATATTGCTAAAAACTACTCAGTTATAGAAACATTAAAAATAACACATTGAACACAAATATTTATTAGAAATTACATTAATAAAGCTTGACTCTTCAAATTCAAAACAGTTGGAAACAAAACAAAGTATAAATAATTAGTGAAAAATTGAGCACGTGTTTTACAAAGTAATAGGCAGCTAATTTCAATGGTTTTTTTAACTATTTCAAATGTTTTTTAAGAAATTTTGAAAATTAAGTTAATTTAAAAAAAGTTTAAAATAATATGACTCCATACTCCTTAATTATTAACTGAATTTGTATAAAAATAAGGCGGAGCTCCAGAGCTCTGAGCTTTTATTCTTTATTTTTTGTTTGATTAATAAAGACTATTTTTCAGGTAATAAACAGGAAAAAACGTCAGCTTGACTTTTTAAGTGTGCTGGGAAATCAGGAAAATTTGCAAGGACTATTAAACGAATTGACGACTGGTTTTCTCAAAGCTAGCGGTGGAAACGTGCCCAGTCCACCTAGACCCACCCCTCCTACCCGGGGTCTGTTAAACAATTCCAATGGTATACCGTTTATATCCAGTATTTTCGGAAGTGGTGGTGGGGGTTTAATAGATCCCAACACGTACCTTCCGTTAATCAGTCAGATACTTAATTCTGGTGACAACAACGCGAATAAAGCGCACGGAAGTAACGGTTTTCAAGCTCCTACCAATAATCTTTTTGGCTTCTCCAATAATAGATACGGATATGAAAATAGAGGTTTTCTTTCGTCCGGCAGCGGATTTGGCGGGCGGCAGACTGAGGCTTCGATCGGCGGTAAGGAAGGTTTTGAATGGAAACCGAAATTTATTCACCCCAACCAAAAAACCAATCGTAACGTTGCTTTGATTTCCGGTAGCGATTTGCCCCCGGAACCGTTGACCCCCTCACCACTTGCGGTTATTCTGGACAGCATCGACATAAACACCTTGGCCGGCTTAATCGAAGAGCTTCTCAATTCTCCGACTGGAAATTCCAAAAATATTTTTGCAGGACTTTCCGGGATCGGAAATACGAAAAATTCACCGTCAAAAGTTCTCACTCTAAAACCCTATTCTAAATTTTCAGAACGAAGTAGTCGTTTTTTCAACTCTTAATTAAAGAAATTATTCAGCTATTATTTTTACTGCAATTCAAAACTAAACGCGTTGATCGAACAAGGATTTACTCAACGAATTGCCATTAACATAAATAGTTCAGTTGAAATTTTATCTTATGTCAACAAATATTTCTTTTTGGTAAAAAACGAGTGCCTTTTATATAGCTATTTGTTCAAATAACCAATGTTATATTATTAAAAATAGTGGAATGAAGTTGAAGTTTTAAAAATAATTCTAAATTAATAATAGTTTTTCTGCGAATATTATTTTGCTACTATGGGAACAGCGATTTTATATTTTCGTAAATTTGAATTTTCTAAGAAAAACATTTTTGAAGTGACAGTCACTTAACACCACGCGAAATTGAAACGTATTTCACTTGAGACACAAGTGAAATATGTGACTTTGAAATTTTTTCTAAAAAAGATTTTTTGAATTCTTTAAAGTCACAGTTATTTAACATTACGCGAAACCGAAACGTATTTCACTTGAAATACAATTATGCTTTTCACACTCTCCGAATATTATGGATTTCCTATATTTTTGTCGGCTTTTTTTGTGTTTTTTTTTTTTTGAATTTGGTTATTCTGCAATAGTATTGCGTTTTTGACGTAAACTGTTTAAGACAAATTCGCTAAAAATTAACATTATGATTTATGTGTTTAATCTAAAAAATAGCTTTCTTAGTTTTTTAAATTAATGTTTTCGTAACCCTTTTTGCGATTGTTATCATTTATATCGTCTGGCTGCTTAGTGTATAACAACAAAGGTACCAACGCCTGAAAGTTTATAAGCTATAATTTTTATTAAACTTAAAATTTGTTTAAATCATTAAAATAAGTAATATTTTTATTTAAACATAAAATAAGTAAAAAAATAATTTCAAAATAAGAATTTCTAAATAATTATTATGACTAGACATATTACTCGACTTTTAGTAATTATTGTGAAATTAAACATTAATGAAAATAATTATGAAAAAACTCAACCGTTGTTTATGGTCAAACGAAACAGATGCTATATTTGGTGATCTTAAAAAACCTAGAACGAATCATTAAAATAATGAAACATGTTATTGTATAACCTATAATTGTGACATAAAAATTAACTAAGAAAATCTGCTATTTTATTTATCTGTAACGTTTTAAATTATTTTATGATGTCACAAATAAATTTTTAGTTCGGGCTGTTTATTTCACATAGTTAGAAATTGGTGTGAATTTAGTAAATAGGATCATAGTCCATTTATAAAGAACCTCTTTGGCCAAGATCAATAGCGCAGCGAGAAGCTTTAAGAGGACCGTTAGGGTCGTTTTATTTATCTTGGACAAAACCACCAGCCACTTACACTAACAAAAGAATAACAAGGGAATTGGTTGGCAAGATTCAAATTGATAAGTCCCAGAAGCAATCAGATTTTCCGCGATTGTTACACGCCCTATATATGTCCAAAATCCTTGAAGTGTCCGGCTTTTTATTGTTCTTCTGTTCAAGTTATGTTCCCATTTATCGTGATTTTATTCAAGTTTTATGCAATTTATTGTTATTTATAAATTACTTGCTTCTGGCAAAAAGTCAAGTTTACTAGTTTTAACAATATTCAAGAATGGTCTTAAACATATGTTTGCATAGTTTTCCATAAATAAAATAACTTAAGATACTTCATTATTTTTTTCATAATGATAATAAAACAAAACAAATTATTTGGCGTCATATTTTTGTAAATAAGTGTTGTTAAGCATAATAAAAACTTTTTTACCTTAAAGCAAAATACAATATGTAATGTTGGAAATAAATATATCCAAAAAATTAACACAAGAATTTATGTAGAATATCTAAATATTTATATTACAATAATCTCAAGGTCTCTTTCCTAATATGAATGTTTCCAAAGTTGTTTTTTTGTGCACAATTTGCTGTATTATTATTTTACTTTTAAAAAAAAACCACATTTTTTAAAATTTTTATTGTGTTTATGTTTATAAAGTAAAATTGACGATTTTATGCAAATAAAAATGTTATCCAACCCCAGAAACCCAAAACACAATATTGAATACTAAAATACCGTAGCAGAAATTTGAACTTTCTGTTTTAAAGAAAAAATACAGAACCGACCGTTTGCTTTTGTTTACTTCTTTGCAAACGAATGTTCAAGTCATATATGTCTTCATTTTTTGGACAACGTTTCATTAAATATTTCCAAAAATTTGATAAAATTTCAGGAAACTTTGAAAGCATGGTTATTTTTTGTGATAAAGATTGTTAAAAATTTAAACACGCATAGTCGTTACTTTACTACTTTTAGTTTTCAAACACAATATTTATGTAAATTTAAAATAAAATAAAAACTTATTAAACCCAATTCAAAAAGCGTGGAATATTATTTTTAACGATATTTTATTTTGCTGGCTTGGATGAGTTTCAGCAACTTCTCGTTAAAATTTAATAAAAAAATTGTTGACATATAAACAGTACACAACACTTAAAGGTGCATATACTAATTTATGGTGTATTTTTATTCCTGCTTAATTAATACTATGGTTGAATTATATCTGGCTGACGCTGAAAATTAGAATGCATACATGAGGGGACCAATTAAAATTGTGCCGTAATGACGTTTTTTCTTAAAAAAAATAAGAACGCAATTTTTTTTGAATTCCGCCTTTTCACAAAGTATACAAAAATTAACCAAATTTAGCCCTTAAAAAATTTGTATTTAGGTTTCAAATTAAGTAATTTGATAAATAATTATTAAAATACAGTTTTTAATCTTTGTTATTAATCCGCTTTAGTGAAAAATTTTGAATGTTTTTGTTGTTAAATAGTCGATTCAATATTGCAAATATGGCGGTCAGCTAGATTTTATTTGCCTATAATTGATGTATCAGGTCACACTGGGTAAAAAATTGTATTACACCAAAAATTAAATCCCAACGGTTTAACAAGTTATTAACAATAATACGGCTTGGTTGTTTCCAATGTTGTTTTACACCATTTTCCAAAAGAAAAGATTTCTACTTAAAGCATATTATTAAAACTTAATAAAATTCATGCTAGGGTACCAAAAAGCTTAAATTTTAAAATTCGGTTTAATTCTAAAAGTATTAGATGAATATAGTGTTTTAATTTGGAAATAGAGTACATACATACAAATAATATCTGGGCATTAAAAATCGAGCAATGTTTTTTAGTTTATTTTCCGCATAAAATAAAGCTTTTTCACGAATGCGCTTGGTTAATAATTATGCAAATTAAATTTGTTATTCATTTTTCAAAATATCGTTCTTCAACTTGATTGCCTTTTTTGTTTTCATTTCTATTTATAAAGCATATCTCATTGTTACGAATCGGTTTTTAATGCAGGTGATTTTTTTACAGTTTTTCAGAATTTTTTTGTGGCTATCATTTTCTTGTTTGTATGTGTATTGCAAACTTCGTTTTTAAAAACGACAGTAGACTTCTGATATACTCTGATTGTTTTATTATGCTGTGTATTTATGAATAAAATGTTGTTTTTTTCTTGCGAAGGCTACGATAAATTTTTGGAAGTGCCAGCAAGATATAATTTTTTTAAAAACATTTATTGCGACACTTTTTTCGTACTCATGACACCTGTTTTAAGATTTAGGGTCGTCGGAATCAAAGAAACCGAGAGCCCAACAGTTTTACAGTTAATTTAAACAACGAACTTGAAGCTAATCATCATCTTTTTTAAGAGATCTTAAATCTAAAACCTCTTTAAAATTAAGACAAAAATAAAATCATACATTTAGTGCTTTAATGTCTAAAATGGCTCGTCCTCAAGTTCCTTTGGCTTCATGGCTTAAACAATTTATATAGCTTCGGTTTTAGTAAAGTTTTTTTGCGTTAACCTTTTTTTTAATTTTAATTCAAAATAATCTATTTCGAACAGCGCAAGTTTTTTGATAATTTAATATCAAAATCATTAATTAGTTTTTGACCATAAATAAAACAGTCTCTAGATGACTCAAATATTACGTAAACTAAAAAATATGTTTAAATCTTTAAAAAGTTATCTGCTTAGTTAAATGTTACCAATTATTTGAAGTTTTTTTTAAAAATTCATTTATAGACTTATAACTGTTTAAAATTAAAAATGATAACCAGTGGGATGAAACGCCAAAAATAAAGTAAAAGCTAAATAAAGTTTAAATCAACTAAAGTTTTTTAAATATCCTAAAATTGAAGTTTTTGATTTTGTTCTTTGGACAATTTCGGCGAAGTATGAAATAGGCATATGAAGGGGGATTAATCTTCATTTTTGGCATGTTCTTTAAGATTACCTAAAGTTTAAGAGCGTTAATAAATTATAGCCTGTTTTTTCCATTGAACACTAAGAAAATCCCTGAAAAACCCAAACAGAAAGATCAAAGATAGTCTTTAAAAAACAAAAAAAGATAGAAAATAAATGCGGACATAATGCTATTATGTCGTCCTTTAAATGTCTATTGCAAATGATAAAAAAAACTGTTTAAGTGTTTAAAACTTTTATTATATGGGCACCTTGCACTGGAACTCGGTTTATACATAAAGTATGCAATATACATAAGCGTCACCATAATGGATATTTACCGTATCTCCTTATTATCTTTCGTAGTATGAGGCTCGAAAGCGCGCGAAATTTCGAGGGTTGATCTGCATACTACAAAAGACAAGTAGGAGATACGGTAATTATCCATTATGGTGACGCTTATGTATATTGCATACTTCCTGTATAAACCGAGTTCCAGTGCAAGGTGCCTATATAAAAATAATTTTTAACAGCTCAAAAATAGTGTTTTTTTTTAATTCATAAAGGTGAAAGTAAAAGTGGATAATATTATCAAAAATATATTTTTGTATTATGCCTTTTATTAATTATCTACCGCAACATTATAAATCTTTTTCATTGTTTAAAACTTTTTATTTAATATATAAATTTTTTTAACATTTTGCCTGGTGGTTCTTTTTTCCCTCTTACTGCTGTTTTATGGACATAACCGGTTTTTGTAAACAGTTCTGTTTCTTTTGGTTTTTTAGTTTCTATATGTTTTTCACTTTTGGGCTCTTAAAACTATTATGTGACTCTAAAGGTCCCGTCTTTTTTTCTCCGTTAGTTAGTTAGTTAGTTAGGTAGTCGTGTAGTCGTGATTAACTGTCTGTAATTGTTGAATGCAGGTTGTTATACTCTTAATTTTAATTAGAATTATATTAAAAGCAATAGAAATATGTTTTTCAATGCAATAAAGTATGTTATGAACATTGAGGTATAACAAAATCCACCCGAAGACACGCTTACCTGGAGGCCCAGGATTTATCGCAACTATTTTATGAATCACCCAAGCTATTGACATTTGAAGAGAATTCGAAATAGTCATGTTCAGGATGTAAGAAACTTTTAAAAATCCATATTCGATCGCTTGATAAAATAATAATTTTTAACGTTGCTGGTGTTGAATAAGAAATAAGTTTCATTGAAGCATTCTCTCCCGGTTAAACATACCTTGAAGAACCACTAGTATAAAATATTTTTTTTCTTAAGATATGATAAAAGTACACGCACGCACGCACGCACGCACGCACGCACGCACGCACGCACGCACGCACGCACGCACGCACGCACGCACGCACGCACGCACGCACGGACAAACGGACGCACGCACGCACACACGCACGCACGCACACACACACGCACGCACGCACGCACGCACGCACGCACGCACACGCACACACGCGCACACGCGCACACACGCACACACGCACATGCACACACGCAAACACACAAACACGCACACACGCACACACGTGAATTTTAAAAAATAAATTCAAAAAAATTATTTTAAAAAATATGGTTTAAAAGTATAAAACATGTTTAAGTTTTTGAGAGAAAAAACCCAAAAGAAAAAATAAAATAAACGTTGCCCCATTTTATATTTTGTGTGATTATTTCCCCATTGATTGGAATTCAAACCACTAGTATTGGTGATTTTTATGAATTGGTATTTGATAATTTCATTGCATTTCGTTTGAAGTTAATGTTTCTTGGCTGTTAAGTTTTTGATAATCAAGTGATAAATCTTTAAAAACCCAAGTGCTCTTGTTGTAGTTCTTTCATTGAACCTTAAAATTGGGATCTTTTTTACAGAAAAAATAATGTTCTTTTCTGAAACGAAAGGATTAAATTGATTTAATTCATTGTGAAAGCTACAAGTGATAAAATTTCCTTGATTAGTATTGGTGATTTCAATAAATTGTTATTTGTAATTTTTTTACACTTCGCTTTGAGTTAAAAGTTCTTGGCGGTTTATCTTTTGATAATTAATTGATAAATTTTCAGAAACCTAAGTGTATTTGTTGTAGTTCCTTTAATTAAAACTTCAAATTGAAATGTCTTTTACAGGGAGAATAATGTTCTTTATTGAAATGAAAAGATTCAATTGATTTAATTCATCGTGAAGGCTATTTAAGTGATAAGATTTCTTTGATTGTTTCAATTTGATTGTTGATTTTTTTTTCTCCTTTTTGTACTGATTAGTTGAATGGAATTTTTTCTTTCATACAATTATTGATTTCATTTTACTTTCCTAGTTGAGAATAATTCCCATTGAAGTTCCTTAACACTGCATTCAAAATTTTGTACCACATGACTAAATGTTGTCCTTATTCATGTCAGTAACTCTGAAGTGAAACTAGATCCTATAAAATAGATGCTGCCCGTGGGGTTCTTTGGCTTCTGATCAGTGCGCCCTAAGGCAAACCCGAGAAACTACTGATGCAGGGTTGACGGGGCTCAGGACGAGAACCTCCTCTATTCTCGACACAAAGAGGCCAGCTTAATCATCGGCACATTGGAATGGAATCCAATACGCCGAGGAGCTGGGACACCACGGTTAGAAAGCCCCCTTTTTTCTCCTGTTCTTTTGCTTTTTTATTTAGTTTTATGATTACCTTTAGGTCCCGAAATTTTGGCTTTTTGGTACCCATGGGTCTTTCTTCGACAAAATTTGCCCCTTCATATTGTAGTACAATATACTTCTGGCTGCCATTCTTGGCTCTTTAGTCAGCAAATCCGAGGAAAATTTGTTTGATCGACTGTTTAACAGTTGTTGGTATCATTATCATACAAACATTCAATTATGGACCGATATATCGGATATATTAATTTAAAATTAAAATAACTAGAGCTTACAGTCACGGGATAAAAAGGTTGACTTTTGAAAAAAAATTACTAAATGAATATAAAAAATGCGGGAAAAATTATTTGTCAGCCGTATGGCTGACACGGGCTACTTGTACCGATAAATATCGATTATCACAAACAAAATTAGGGGGGAAGTTTACCACTAAACGCGCTTTAACTAAGGTAAATGACATAAATTGATGTAATACTTTTATGCATAGTTGTTTTATTTACAAGGTGGTAGAGCAATAACCCAAAAGTTGGAGGTTAACACAATTTCTAACAACGAGTGGTGAAGACGTTCTTAGCTTTTATTTAATACAAATATGTTTAAAATTCTTTAAAATATTAAATTATCACAATCACGCTAAAACAGAAAGTTCTAAAGATCTCTTGAGAAAAAATATAAATAAAAACAATAGCAATAGATTTAAAGAACAATTATGCTAACATAGCATATGTGTTTAGTGGACCGGCCACTACAAAGGTTTTGAAGGAAGAATGCTCCCCGCCATCCATACATCCTTTTTCCTAGCGGCAGGAAATAGGACAATGAAAAGATCCTCGTTTTTTCAAACGGATGTGATAATTATCATCATTACAGATAAAAAAAATTGTTAAGGCATTTTGACTATCAAAAAAGTTTTTATTAACTTTAGGATTATGAGTTGGTTAATACACTTTCAACAAATTTGTTAAACCAATTAAGCTTGAAAGAAATTATGGGGTCTTACAAAAAATGTGATCTGGAAAGAAAAATTGAAAATCTATATCTTGCAAACGCATTGTTTGATAAACGAATCTTTGTTGTTATGTATTGCCTGAATTTCCTAATTTAAAAATTTTATCAGTGTACGTGTTTTTGACTTATTAACTGTAATTTCAATACAATTTTGACAAAACTAATGCAGGCGTGTAACTAGCAAACACGCGATTACTGGCAATTAAAAAGAATTTCTGCTTCTAGAGAAACGACTTGTGTATATTGAAAAAAATGTTCAGAGCGTTCAGTCATTCTGTCATAATGATTTTCAAGAGAAAAACATTTTTAAATAGTTGCGGTTGTGACATTACGGTTTGGCTATACAGAAACCGATCTGAATTACACTGTGGACATCACAACCAAGTAAGTTTTGTTAAAGCAGAAAATATAAAATACTTACACAAACCATCATTAAAATTGGGGGTACATAAACCCCCCCGGTGGAGACACAAACCCCGGGAGACATATGAACTCCGGAGATAGTCTAGCCCCCCGGGGGAGTAAACAGACCCCCCCCCCCCCGGAGAGCATGGGCCCCGGGGGAAGTATATAGACCGGGCAGCACACAACCCCCCCGGGGGAGTGTATATGCTCCCCCAAAATTTAAAAAAAAATTTTTTTGTGGAAAGCGTTGCCGCGGCGCGGTTGTCTCGTTGATTGTAAAAACTGTATTTATTATGTAAAAATAGTGTTTATTTTAGTAATAAAAATATTTTTTATCGAAATTTTATTGAAATTTCCGTTAAACGTGAAACTTTTGATTTGTAAAACAGTTGTTTTTGTGATAATGGCCGGAAAACCGGGGTGACATATTACTTTTCGGCGACATAATAAATACAGTTTCTACAGTCAAAGAGACAACCGCGCCGCGGCGACGCGTTTCCACAAAAAATTTTTTTTAAATTTTGGGGGAGCATATACACTCCCCCGGGGGGGGGGGTTGAATGCTCCCCCGGGGGGGGGGGGTTATAAATACTCCCCCGGGGGGGTCAGAGAGCTCCCCCCGGGGGCTCAGCAGTCCCCGGGGGTCCTCACACACTCCCGGGGCTTCATATGCTCTTCCGGGGGAGCATGACAGACCCCGGGGGGAGGATATAAACCCCCCGGGGGAGTACAGAGACTCCCCCGGGGGAGTATATAGGAGAGAACCCCCCGGGGGGTTTCTCACCCCCCCGGGGGAGTATAGACCCCCCGGGGGGTTTATTTATGGCAAACCGACGTACGGATGGGTGCGATTTTTTGTATTGAGTGGTACATTCTTCTCTTATATATTCTTGATAACATTAATTACAAATTTATTTTGTGAAGCAAAGTGGAATATAAAAAATATCAATATTTTGTGAATAAGTTGTAGGCTACAAAGAAAAATATGATTCTGATTATCTACAGAATTTAATTTTAGCATTTTTAATTGTGAGATTGCATGTCCTATAACTTATAAGTTATTATCAGAAATATTGATATACTAAACAAATTTTAAAAAATGAATATGCTAACATTACTGAATATTAAAGGTCCAACCAATCTATTTCGGGTTGAATTTCTTTTTAGGTTTTATTTAGTATAGGGTAGTGCTATTTAATTTTGGCACTTTTCCCAATTGGGCATTTTTGATTTTGGACTATATCTTTGGGGTTGGGACGGAATACGACGTTTGATAGCTCAAATGAGAGCTGATTATATGTAGATGACTGTCATGAGCTTTTTATTTGTTATGTTATGATATTTTCATGTGAAATTGTATGATTTATAATTAAAAAAAATTGTTACTCGTTTTTAGAACATGGGCATTTCATGATTACGCAATAAATTGGTTTAAAAATTAAACTGTCCTGGTAGAATTTAGTCTATTTTCCGAATTTTTAGTCCCCGTGGTTCTACGTTGCGTCTGTGGTGAGCTATCGTTATAAAATAAAATAGTGTAATTTCGGCACACTATTGTTGTAGGTAAAAACGGTTTGAATTTAGTGGTCGGGTGTTAAATTGTAGTTGTAATAGTTAAAAAACAACGTTGAAATGTGTAGGGGTCATAGCACTTCACTTAAACTCGATTAAAGAGGTCCTTTTAAAAAGTGTCGAAATTAAATGCACTTTTTTCCCAAAAATTGCTCATTTTGATACCATTTGGCATTTTAGCTGTAACTTTTTACCAGTTACACGTTGAACAACAAGTAGAAGCTTAAATTAAAGAAAACTGTTTGGGGATAATGATAGGTTTTTAAATTTTTGAAAATGATGATTTTTTGACTGAGAAACAATTGATTGTTTGTAAAGTGCCGAAATTAAATGCATATATCTAATTTCGGCAATTTTCCATTTTTTAAAAAACTGATTTAATTTAGTAAAAAAACAACTTTTGTACATTGAAACTTTTTTGACGCAACGCAGGATTGTTAAAGCTTTAAAATGAGCTATCAAACATGAAAATCGGGCAATACAGTGAAAAGTTACATTGGAAAAACAAAAAAGTGCCGAAATTAAATGCACTACCCTACCGTTTAACGGGTTGCCCACGACTCGCTCCCGCCGACTCGCTCCGGCCCAACTCGCTCCCAGCCCGACTCGCTCCCAGCCCAACTCGCTCCCAGCCCGACTCGCTCCCAGCCCAACTCGCTCCCAGCCCAACTCGCTCCCAACCCGACTCGCTCCCGCCGACTCGCTCCGGCCCAACTCGCTCCCGGCCCGACTCGCTCCCAGCCCAACTCGCTCCCAGCCCGACTCGCTCCCAGCCCAACTCGCTCCCAGCCCAACTCGCTCCCAGCCCAACTCGCTCCCAACCCGACTCGCTCCCAGCCCGACTCGCTCCTGTTTAAAACTGTAAACGCATTTTTATAACAGAATATTAGTTTAGTAAAAAATGTACATATGACACAAGATTATATAACAAAAGGAAGATGGATTTTCCTAAGCCTAAGCCTAAGCCTAAGCCTAAGCCTAAGCCTAAGCCTAAGCCTAAGCCTCTTTACTGTGCGATAAAGCATAATGTCTAATAATACACTGCATCATGCATTGCATCAAATCCATCTTCCTTTTGTTATATAATTTTGTGTCATATGTACATTTTTTACTAAACTAATATTCTTTTATAAAAATGCGTTTACAGTTTTAAACGGGAGCGAGTCGGGCTGGGAGCGAGTTGGGCTGGGAGCGAGTCGGGCTGGGAGCGAGTTGGGCTGGGAGCGAGTTGGGCTGGGAGCGAGTTGGGCTGGGAGCGAGTTGGGCTGGGAGCGAGTTGGGCCGGGAGCGAGTCGGCGGGAGCGAGTCGGGCCATACCGCCGTTTAACAGATCAAACTTTTATGACGCAACGCAGGATTGTTAAAGCTTTAAAATGAGCTATCAAACATGAAAATCGGGCCATACAGTGAAAAGTTACATTGGAAAAACGAAAAAGTGACGAAATTAAATGCACTACCCTATCGTTTAACAGATCACATATATAGAAAAAACTTGAATAAAAACAAAAATTATATTCCAATAGATAAAAGGTTGATAACAACAAAAAAAACTCGGTGTTAAGGTTGGTTCATACTTATGACAAAACGTCCTTTGGACAAAGTCCAAAGGACAATTTTAGAAAAGCCAAAACGTCCTTTGGACTTTTTCCTTGGTGGGGTAGCTTATTTTTTCCTCCTTTTGTTTAACTTCCGCGGAGGACAAAGAGCGGGAAAAAAAGGGAAAAGACTAAAAGGGAAAAAGTGTGTGCCCGCTTTCTTTTCTGTTTTTTCCTTTCTCCTTTTTGGCCCCAGAGAACGTTTTTACACTGTATTTGTCCTTTGGACAAAGTCCAAAGGAATAAATAAGTATGAACCAGCCTTTACTGTTAGTTTTTTACGGACCACTTTATTTTTTAACGGGTGAAACAAAACCAAACAGGAGCCGAAAACCTTGGGTTTTGAATTTAGTTTACTTCCAAGAGATAATATTAAATGATAACAGCTTTTTCAACAAAAAAACTAGTTTAAATTATCGTTTTTTAAAATCATTTTACCCGGTGAAACGAATTTTGAAATATTTACCGTGTTCTTAGGTTTTCAAAAATTTCTTATATCTGATAAAAAAAAATCGTCAAATTATTGCACTTAAAAAATTCTTTAAAAAATTGAGTTTAAACAATAGAATACATGAAAATTAATTAATTTTCATGTATTCTTGGTTTAAACCAATTTTTTTACAAATTAAACTTACATAAATTAATTTAGATTTGACAAAAGTTAAACCATATTGAAAACTTTGATTTCCAAAAATACATAAACAGTCTAATTTATATTTTTGGTTACCAAAGTTTCCAGCATGATGTATTTTTGAAAATTGTGAAGTTTAGAAGCAAAATGATTTTTTTAGCTGTAGATAAAACCTTGCTTCATTCAAATAACTGACTAACGTAAAATTTAAAAATAATCGTTATGTTCTATGCGTTTTACTTTTTAATAAAAAATTTTACCAAGAGCAAGAATACATGAAACTTAAACCATTAAAAGAAAAGAAGAATGAGAAATTAAGAACAAATTATACGGGCTACTGTGTGATTGTTATGCATACTTATGCATATGTTTATATGCATACGTATGCATATGTTATGCATACGTATGCATGAATTCATATGCATTTTTTTGAAGTTTTATGCATACGTATGCATTTTTCGCAAAAGTATATGCATACGTATGTATTTTTTAAAAGGCCTTTATGCATACGTATGCATTTTTTCTAACTTTTATGCATACGTATGCATAAAAGTTGCAAAAAAATGCATACGTATGCATATGAATTTATGCATACGTATGCATTTAGGTTGGATCCACACATAGCCCGTATAATTTGTTCTTCATTTCTCATTCTTCTTTCTTTATTAAATAAATATTCATGTATTCTTGCCAATAGTACATAAATATATATATTATATATTTTTCTTATTTTTAATAAAAAAATGTTTTCGTGGAAAAATTTTAATGCTGATATATATTTTTTAAATATTCCACTTAAATTGTTATGAAGTTGTAACGTGCAGTGCAACATTCATCTAGCTGTGTGCATACATAATAGTCTTTTTTACTTTATTTTAAACTTTGTATTTAGGGTTCCTGTAAAGCTGAACAAGTGGTCCGTAAAAAACTAACAGTAAAGGCTGGTTCATACTTATTTATTCCTTTGGACTTTGTCCAAAGGACAAATACAGTGTAGAAAAACGTTCTTTGGACTTTGTCCACAGGACAAAGGCCAAGGAACAAAATCCCAAAGGACAACGTGTTCATACTTTTTTGTCCTTTGGACTTTTGCTTTTGGACTTTGTCCTTTGGGCTTTGTCCAAAGGACAAAGATTGAAGTAGCATTTATACTTCGTCCAAAGGAAAAAGTCCAAAGGACGTTTTGGCTTTTCTTAAAATTGTCCTTTGGCTTTGTTGAAAATACGTTTTGTCATAAGTATGAACCAACCTTAACACCGAGTTTTTTTTGTTGTTATCAACCTTTTATCTATTTGAATATAATTTTTGTTTTTATTCAAGTTTTTTCTATATATGTGATCTGTAAAACGATAGGGTAGTGCATTTAATTTCGTACTTTTTCGTTTTTCCAATGTAACTTTTCACTGTATGGCCCGATTTTCATGTTTGATAGCTCATTTTAAAGCTTTAACAATTCTGCGTTGCGTCATAAAAGTTTGATCTGTTAAACGGCGGTATGGCCCGACTGGCTCCCGCCACCGCTCCCCGGCCCAACTCGCTCCCAGCCCAACGCGCTCCCAGCCCCACTCGCTCCCCAGCCCCCAACTCGCTCCCAGCCCAACTCGCTCCCAGCCCCACTCGCTTCCCAGCCCAACTCTTGCTCCCAGCCCGACTCGCTCCCGTTTAAAACTGTAAACGCATTTTTATAACAGAATATTAGTTTAGTAAAAAATGTACATATGACACAAAATTATATAACAAAAGGAAGATGGATTTGATGCAATGCATGATGCAGTGTATTATTAGACATTATGCTTTATCGCACAGTAAAGAGGCTTAGGCTTAGGCTCAGGCTTAGGCTGAGGCTTAGGCTTAGGCTTAGGCTTAGGAAAATCCATCTTCCTTTTGTTATATAATTTTGTGTCATATGTACATTTATTACTAAACTAATATTCTGTTATAAAAATGCGTTTACAGTTTTAAACGGGACCAAGTCGGGCTGGGAGCGAGTCAGACTGGGAGCGAGTTGGGCTGGGAGCGAGTTGGGCTGGGAGCGAGTTGGGCTGGGAGCGAGTTGGGCTGGGAGCGAGTTGGGCTGGGAGCGGGGTCGGCGGGGAGCGAGGTTGGGCCGGAGCGAGTCGGGGAGCGAGTCGGGTTGGGAGCGAGTTGGGCTGGGAGCGAGTAGGGCTGGGAGCGAGTCGGGCTGGGAGCGAGTTGGGCTGGGAGCGAGTCGGGCTGGGAGCGAGTTGGGCTGGAGCGAGTCGGCGGGAGCGAGTCGTGGGCAACCCGTTAAACGGTAGGCTAGTGCATTTAATTTCGGCACTTTTTTGTTTTTCCAATGTAACTTTTCACTGTATTGCCCGATTTTCATGTTTGATAGCTCATTTTAAAACTTTAAGCAATACCTTGGTTGTGTTAAAAAAGTTTCAATGTACAAAAGTTGTTTTTTTACTAAATTAAATCAGTTTTTTAAAAAATGGAAAATTGCCGAAATTAGATATATGCATTTAATTTCGGCACTTTACACACTCGATTGTTTCTCAGTCAAAAAATCATCATTTTCAAAAATTTAAAAACCTATAATTATCTCCAGACAGTTTTCTTTAATTTAAGCTTCTACTTGTTGTTCAACGTGTACCTGGCAAAAAGTTACAGCTAAAATGCCAAATGGTATCAAAATGAGCAATTTTTGGGAAAAAAGTGCATTTAATTTCGACACTTTTTAAAAGGACCTACTTAATGAGTTTAAGTGAAGTGCTATGACCCCTACACGGTTTGAACGTTGTTTTTTAACTATTACAACT
>JASAMX010004221.1:0-11736 GCA_030248175.1 Microlaimidae sp. YZB2_3 | reverse complement strand
TAAAAACATTGCATAATGATAATAGCCATTATTTTATATAGTTCTATATTTTTACACAATATTTAAATCTCAAAAAAAAATTTTGAATTAATTTGAAATTTCATGCCTTTTTTCTATTAAACGGGTATTTCAAAAAACCAAGTCAAACGAAGAGCTGCTACAATCATAAAAGCAAAAACTTTTAGCATTGTGTAACCCGATAGTTAGTAAAGGTAATTTGTGATGACCGTCACTATACAAGCCTTAATTAAATTAAGCAAAAGCAGATAGTGAAAACACCGCACACAATAGTTTGTCTATTTTTTAAAAATACAGGGGTTATAAACTTTTCTGTCGCATGATTAAACTTTCGGTGGCCTTTTATAAAAATAGTGGTTTTTCAGTGATAAGTTAAGTGAAAACTTTGTAATAAGTGTCATATTTCACCATAACATATCTTAAATATTCAGGTCAATAAAAACATTTCAAAATAAAATGTTTAAGATTATTTTACCTGTAGTAAGAGATTTAACAACACTGTCCATATAAGGCTCGTTTTCGAGTTTGGCGTACAGTTTTTTGCTAAAAACGTACAGTTTTTGCTTCGCCAAAGCTTGGTACTCATTGTAGTTATATATCTGGTGTATTTATTTAAAATTTCAATTCAAATATCTATTTATATATGTCTTTCGGCAAATAAAATCTAGCTGACCGCGATATATGCAGTATTGAATCGACTATTTAACAACAAAAACATTCAAAATTTTTCACTAAAGTGGATTAATAACAAAGATTAGAAACTGTGTTTTAATAATTATTTATCAAATTACTTAATTTTTAACCTAAATGCAAATTTTTTAAGGGCTAAAGTTGGTTAATTTTTGTATATTTTGTGAAAAGGTCGATTTAAAAAAAAATTCGCGTTCTTATTTGTTTTTTTTTAAACGTCATTACCGCACAATTTTATTGGTCCCCTCATGTCTGCATTTTAATTTTCAGCGTCAGCCAGATATAATTTAATCATAGCTTAAAGCTAAAATCTTCCAGGCTGAAATCAAGGGCGTAACCGCTCTCCACCAGGAAGAAATAAACAATAAACCCGCGAGCGAAAAAAATTTTTAAAAAAATTATTTAGCGGTTTGTAACCAATTTTTATTTAGTTGCATCATGTGTTTCTCAGCACGTGATATTTTCTCAAAGAACGAGTGGTTACTTTACCACTCATCTATTTTCACCCTGATAGAATTTATCTTCAGTATCAAATAGCTGATTTCATTTCGTCCAGTCAGCTTTAGTTTAAGTGATTTTACCCCGATAATTTTTGAGTTTGAATAAAATATGTAATTTTATTTTGTCAATTTTGATTTTAAAAGTAAATAATCGAAATTAAAGATGGACAAATTTTAATTCCGCTGAAGCGTTAACAAATAAACTTGATGGCAAAAATATGCTTTATCAGATATTGATCACGTATTATTTATTTACGTTTACAAATCATAAATCGGCTTTGCTATTTAAAAAATAAGAAAATAGATTTTTTAAAGTTTGCGAATTATTTTTTTGGAAGTTTTCTCATTTAAACAAAAGTTAAAAAATTTCCTTAATACCAGGTTTTACTTAAAATGTTTCAAAAAAAAAATTTTTTAGAATAAAAATTCTCAAAAAATTAACGGAATCCACGAAAATTTAAAAACAAATACGTCTCGATCCGCCAGCTTTTGCAAATCTTCAAGTAATTTCTTTTTTTCATTTCTTAAAGCGTCCAAATTTTCTTTTTTACGATTGGTTTCATTCGATGATTCAATAAAATACAGCGCACATCCTCCCAAAATGATGTACGCAATGCACATAACCACCAATCCCACGTGCAGAAGGATCAATTGCAACGGCTAAAAGATTATAATCATTTAATAGAACTGCCCCAATTTTTGTATTAGGATAACCTAAAAGAATGCATATTTTATTATATAGTATATTAAATTATAGTATAGTAAAGTATAGTAAATTTTTAATCAATATTTTACAAGAAAAGTCATGTCCGTGGAGAATATGCACCCGGTTTTTGCGCTTCCTTATTCTTACTCCCCGTGCATCCCGCAGCTTCCAATAAATGAGTCCATATGAAGTCGTATTATCCAAACTAAAGGGATTTTAGGATCCTTAAAAAAAATCTGCAGAAAATTTAGGAAATTTGGTGAAGAAAAAATGGAAACTTAGGGTCCAAAATAAAATAAATTTGCGCTTAGGCTTACAACAAATTTCGGCACCAAGTTCTGCGGCAATGTTTCGGAATATTTTTAGGCTATTTATTTTTAAGTATGGGGTTTAGTGTATTCAAAGTTTCGGCTCTCACTCAGATTCCCCATCTGGCTCCAGTTTCCTTTTTTCGGTTCCAAGCTCCAGTTCCAAGTGTCCTTATAGCCAACTTCCACTTCCCCAAATCATTAGCAACAAACATACACACTGTTTTAAAAATAAGTGCGCATGCATGAGTTCTAGCAGATTATATCTCAGAATTTTTATTGAAAAGTCGTATGCAATGTATGTGCGAGTTTTTTGTTTTTTTACAAAATTTTTCACTAAAAATTTTGTGTGCAGCCGAAAATTTTGTTTCGTCATTAGTGTTAGTATAAAATTAAAGAGATAGGTCGAAATCTGTCTCGGTTAGTGGACTTTGGGATTTATAATTTTTGAACAAATGAATACTAATGTGCAAATGTCTGGCTAACTAGATTTTTGGCTACTCGTTGAGCTAAAAAAATTTTGAAAACTTTTTTGAGTTACCCTTAAGATGGTCAAAGTGTAAAACAATTTCAGCCGAAATGATAACTTTGACCATACCATAAAATTCTGATTTTTTTGTAAAAACTTATTTCTTACTGATTTAAAAAAAGTGATTGCACCATTTTTTGACGGGTCCGCTTCGTTTTAGTCCCGCTTAGTTTGAGTCCCGGAAAAAATCACTGCGAGCTTCGTTTCAGTCCCGCTTCGTTTCAGCAAAGGTTTCGAATTTCGAAATAAAGCAAAATTAAAAAATAAGGTTTTCGGTACCTAAGGTTGTTTTCTGCAAAGTTTTATCAAAATTCATTTAGTATTAACTACATAATTTTTGTATATAAAATGCCCATTCTCTTGCAATAATTTTAGTTTATAATTTTAATTTCATTTTTTTAAAAAGTTTTTTCTTAAATTTATAATTCCTTTAAGAAAACAGAAACAACAGCTGGCTGTGCCTGCTGAACTTTAGGCGAGTAAATCGATTTTTCTAATTATGCAAATATTTTGCACAAAAAGACTGCACGCAGGAAAATGATACAAGTTGGTGAATGTATTTTCCGCCAGGACTAAAACGAAGCGAGACCTTAAACGAAGCGGGACTAAAACGAAACGGGACTGAAAAATAGCAGATTCTTTTTTGACGGCAAAAATTTTTCACGCTCCCATATGAATGAAAATGGCGGTGTTGGATTGTTTAACAATTTACAAAAAATGCTTTGTTTTAAATCAATCTCATTTTCAAGCTTACATTTACTAAATAGTGTCCTGTGGTTACTATAGTTAATCGTAATTTTTTTACTTTTTTAAACTTATATAATTATGAATAAATTTTACAATTCCAGAATGTTCCGAAGAGACATTTTCGGACGCTTCCGATCCTTTTTTTTCATTTTTTCTCTTTTTGGAAGTTTGAGCCGGTTGAGTGCCTAGAATAGTGGCCATTAGCGCCTCCGTGGCGTGGTTCTCCTGCTTTTTTTGCTTACCCATGTTAAAGGGAAAACCGTATCTGAGTTTTTAAATTTTCAAAATATTCGGGGTTTTTTGAAATAAGAATATTTTTCAATCAGCTGCAGAGTTCAGACGCTAAGATGTTTGTAATAATGTGAGGACAGAGAGTGAATTGGTTATAAAGATATTTCAATTAGTACAGTTTTGTCACGCAAAATGCAGAACATTTTTGGGCTGTTTTTTACTTATTGTAATTTTTGTTCGGAGCTTTAACCAGATGTATATAATTAAAAAATTACAAAAAAAAAGAGTTGTCAAGTTAAAAATTCTTCACTAGCTTTATTTGAAATTTAAAAAAGATTAAATTTCTTTTTTTTTTCAGAATTTTAAATTCAACAAATTGCGGCTTTTTTAATAAAGTTTAACAAGCTAAAACGTATGATTTGTCTCTTGGGTGACTATTCCATTTTGAAACAATTACATACATTAGCAGTGCGTCTGAGTTTTTCTTAATGTTTCGCAGAAATTATTTGCATAACAAAACACTAAACTTACTTTTAAATTCACTTGTTTTACAAGTTTTATTCAGGATTCATTGAATATGTATGTATAAAACCTCGCTATCAGAATAAAGAATTAGAAATTGACACAAAATAAAAGGAAGGTAAGTGGTAATATTCTTTTGCGACATTTAAGAAAACATGTTAAAATCATTAGTCACATTCAATACGAATGACTATGTGCACAAAAGTAATGTAATAAAAATAATATAGGCTCACCTTCAAAAGAGTCCCGGTGTCGTAGAATAGATCTTCCCCCATTACAGATCTTCCCCCCGGAAGATTTATTCTGGTTCACGCCAGAACAGATCTTCCCCCCTCAGAATATTTATTCCCCCCTGTGTTAAAGCATACAGCAAAAATTTGCATAAAATTCTTAGCAGAGAGGGGAAGATTTATTCTGGTGTTCACTCTAGAATAAATCTTCCCCCTTGTTATAAATCATGTAACAATTATTTGCATACTAAAAACAACATCCTTTTTTTGTTTTTTGCGTCATTTAGGTTTTTTTTTCTTTTAATAAAAAAATTCATAAAAAATACTCGAGGTTTCAGATCAAAGATTTGGTAATAAACACAAAAAATAAATTTTATTTTAATCACACATTTGAGATGTCCGAAATATTTAAAAAAAACCTGCCTTTTTTAAATTAACACCTTTTGATTGTTTTATTTAAAATTAGGATTTCGATCCTATAAAGCTAAAATGTGAACCCTAAGCAAGCCTAAGCAGAAAACTTAAATTCAAAATATTAACCGTTTAAAATATTAAGTAACATATTATGAAAAAAGTTAGAACTCGTAGGAAAGTTTGGCGGCGCCAGAAAAAATACATTCTGCATATCTTCGAAAAATATCACTTTCTGATTAAAGACAAAAAAACTTTTTTCCTAAGCCTAAGCAAAACCTAAAATCAACCTAAACAACAAAAAAATAACAACTTTAAACCTGTTTAATGTTGAATTAACTGCTGAACATGAAGGATTTTTTTGTTTTCGTATTGACTTTTAAATAAAAAAAACTAAACACTTATGGATACTCATAATCTAATTTTTATTTCTTCTTATTTCAATTTTTGTCTATATATTATGTTTTATAAGAAGCAAAAACTGAAAGGTAAATAATGAATTAAATACTGATCGAAAAGAAATTAAACTGGTGTCATTTTTTCATGTCTTTTTGTATTATACTTTGTCTTAAAAATTGATAAGCTTAAAAAAAACTTTTCACGATATTAATTTTCTTTAAAAGATATTCAGTTTATTTAATTATGGCATATTTTCTTACATACTCAAACAAACGAACTAATGCAAACGTATTTTTTTATCTCCGAAAACCAACTAAATAATACTTAATTATTAATGTCAATGCTCAACTGTTTTTTGAATTAACAACAATTAAAGCTAAAGTTGATTTATATAAAAATACAAAAAACAAATTATTTTTTTCTAAATGTAACATTTTAACCTTCTGTGTTAAAAATTATGTTTTTAAAATTTGCCCTAACAAATTCTCGCGTATCATTTTAAAATTTATGCAAATTTTTGAGGGGGAAGATTTATTCTGGTGTTTGAACCAGAATAGATCTTCCGGGGGGAATAACTATTCTGAGGGGGGAAGATCTATTCTGGCGTAAATCAGAATAGATCTTCCGGGGGGAAGATCTATTCTAGAGTGACCCAGAATAAATCTTCCGGGGGGAAGATCTATTCTAGAGCGCACTAGAATAAATCTTCCGGGGGGAAGAAAAATAGGGGGGAAGATCTATTCTGCGACACCGGCACAAAAGAGTCCTGAAAAAAATCGCAGCTGGCACAAAAGAGTCCTGGCACAAAAGAGTCCCGGCACAAAAGAGTCCTAGAGAAAATGCGTTCATGCGCCCAAGAGCTGCTAGCGCTGAGGTCGGCACAAAAGAGTCCTGGCATAAAATCAATTTTTCAAAGCTCTCATACAATGTTCACACCTCAGCTGTCTTCCAGGTTATGACGTATTTTAACACGTCGCTACTCTGACACAATGAGTCAAAAGCGTCGTAAAATACTTGTAACTGTGACTCTTTTCATATCTTACCACACAAATATTCTAAGCAAAATGAGTAAGAGTCACGTTGATTTTATAATGATTGTGACTCTTTGTGTTAAAGTAACGACGAACAGTTAATTTAAAAGATTTTTAGCTAAAAATTCTTTTTTAAAGTTGCTATTTTTTTCTTGGGAAAACAAATCTTAATTCCAATAATTACGGTTTTCAATCCTTTCATTAGCGGGCTGGAAAAAAGTTACCCAGATTTTTTTGTGGTTAAAAACCCAGATAGTTACTCAGATTTTTAATGTGGTTTTGCGTTTTTGTACCTAAAGAACGTTTCTATGTATTGTCTCCTATGTAACGTTTGCGCTAGACTTCAAAAGAATTTAAAAAAGTTTTTGTAAATTTAAAAATTTTTCTTTGAAAGACCGCTAATATTTTAACGGAAACTTAAAACCTGGGGGCATTTTCATAAAATTATACGCTCAATTATATTATGTGCAGTAGTTGCGTTAACGAGTCATTATTGACTAATCAAATAAGTTTTAATCAAAAAAAAAAAATTAATAATTAATCACCAACATTTTTATTGTAAATAAATAATAAAGCGTTTCATTAAAAAAATTGTATTTAACATTTTTAAAATGCTTTGTTATTTTTCCCCAGAAATTTTTTAGAGTTTAGTGAATATTAACCTTACTTACTGCGTATTTTATCGTGTTATCTATGTCATTTAGAGTTGTGCTCAATGGAGAATCACGACGGTTTTTTGAATGTACACAAAGGTCTCGAGAAGAATTGAAAGTAATTTGTATATGACCCGAAAAAAAATGAAAAAGAAATAAGAATTTACAATCAGCTGTTTTTTTAGAATAAAAGTTTTCTGTTTAATTGTTATTTTCCTGTATTATGATCTTGTTTTCTTTCGTTAATCAAAGTCATATACAAATTATTTTTAAATCTTTTAAAGACCTTTGTGTACATTGAATTAACTGTCGTGATTCTCCATAGTTTTGCTCTTCTTGTGTATTTATATGCATTGCATTATGATCAGAAGGATTTTAAATAAAACATTTAGCATTAGCAAGAATATATAATTTATTCTTGGCTGGCACTAGTAATTCGTGTAATTAATAACATTAATTTTTTTACCCGCGAAATTCATCACACAACCTCTTAAGAGGCTAATTAAAAAAAACAAATAAAAAAACTGGAAAACAACTGAGTTGTGAACATTGTATGTTAGCTGTGAAAAATTGATTTTATGCCAGGACTTTTTTGTGCCGACCTCAGCGCTTGGGCACATGAACGCATTTTCTTCAGGACTCTTTTGTGCCGGGACTCTTTTGTGCCAGGACTCTTTTGTGCCAGCTGCGATTTTTTTCAGGACTCTTTTGTGCCGGGACTCTTTTGTGCCGGACCCACTAATATAGACCAAGCCCAAAATATTATACTCTCGCGCGTCAATGATTTAAAATAGAAAGTGTTCTAGAGTTTTGGTTTCATTAACCGTTTTTGAACTGTTTTTTATAAGAATGAAGCGTAATTTAACCAATTCTAATTTTTTTTTGACGAAGTGTTCTTTTGAGATCCCTTTGTTTTTTTAGCGCATTCAAACATTTATTTTAAAATGTATTGTTTACAGAATTTTTTGACGTGATAACATTTCGTAGTATTATTTAGTTTAAAGTAGCATAAATCAGCATAGATAAGAGCTCCGGAGCTACAATTAAACACTCCTGATATCTTCAAATCCAGACAAACAAATCGTTTAAATAACTTTGCGTCTTAGGGTACAACAGTGAATCGCCGAAAATGTTTAGTTTATTGTAATGAGATGACTAAAAATTCGCTTAATGTATTAGATTAAGCTTTTCATTTTGCTTCTATCTAAATGAAGTGGCGATTTTATGACCGAAATTACATGCTGCAACGTTACTTTTAAGGCTGGTTCATACTATGTCAAAACGTCCTTTAGACAAAGTTCAAAAGACAAGTCTTTTGGACTTTGTCCAAAGGACAAACACAGCGTAAAAACGTCCTTTGGACTTTACTCTTTGGATTTTGTCTTTTGGACATTTCCTTTTGGACAACGTCTTCATACTTTTTGTCCTTTGGATTTTTCTCTTTGGGATTTATCTTTTGGACAAAGTCCAAAGGACGAATTTCAAGTAGCATTCATACTTCGTTCAAAGGAAAAAGTCCAAAGGACGTTTTGGCTTTTCTAAAATTTTCGTTTGGACTTTGTCTAAAAAACGTTTTTACATAATTATGAAGCAGCCTTTAATGTATACAATAAATTAAAATTTTTAGTTAAATACATAAGTGCTGTTTTTAAGAAAAACCCATTGCCGCAACTTCAAAACCATTGCCGCAAAAGAATAAAACTTCTTGACAAGATTTACGTGTTAAACAGAATGTAGGATCGTTGAAGTCCAGAGAACTTAGAGCTGAAGCTTGGCGCCTAAAATTATTTGATTTGATATCGATTCAAAATCTTTAGATTCGTAAAATCTAAATGACTTTTTGACGGGAGAAAAACACTCTGGCGCATAGAATAGTAAATTCATTTTTTTAGACATTTGTCCAGATAAGACAAGAAGTATGAGGTCTTTGGAGCCGTAAATAGATAACTTAAAACAGTTTAAAAATTTGAAGAACCTGGTGACCGTGAAAGTAAAAAATTGTCTTGGGTTTAGGTTTAGGTGTAGACATCGCTTAAAACAATTTAAAATTGTCAGCTCCAAGCTAATTATAGTCCCCTTTTTTTGGTTCCAAGTTTCAGCTCAAAGTTCTCACAATTTTAACAACCCAAAAGCTAAGAGTATTCTGGAGATAAAAAGTTTTTTTTTACTATTTTATTGGTTCAAAAACATAATTTTATTGAAACTAAAATCACATAATCAAACGAATACCTGTTAAAATTTGCATAACTTTTTTACAATAGTAACTGTTTTATGAGTAGTGTTCAAAGTTTTCTGAAACACTGTGCAAACGATCGATCTGATAAACTTCTGTTAGTTCTATGATTCGATAATTTTCTTAATATATTATTTGTATACATTTAATTTATTTGATTTTAAAATGATACACATTTAAAATTACATTTTTTATGCGAAAAGTAGTCTTTATTCAAAAATTAAACGGTAACAAAAATTTTGTGAAATTCAATTAGAAGAAACAGACGGCGTTTATGCATAACGAGAAATTATTTTTATGCGGACTAATTTCTAATGCATAATCTAATTTACAAGATCGGATTTTTATAGCAAAAGACATTAATAAAAAAAATTATTTTTATAATTTGAAATAATGTGACTAAATGAATATTTTAATTAGATTACAATACAAACCATACTTTCAAGACGACACAAACATAACTTATAGTAATAATTTAAGAATTTTTATAAGCAAACAATATTAATGGTTGTTTGTTTTTGGCATAAAAATACATTGTTTTAATGGTACATAGTAGTAGTGAAAAAGTCGCGATTTTACGATTGTTAATAATATAACTCAGCAGATTTTTTGGCTATGCATTAAAACTTTTAAGAAAAAAAACTCCACTTTTCTGTTCGAACTTTGCAAACGTTCTACAAAAGTTGTTTAATTATGGTGATCAGCTAAATTTCATTCAGTATATATTGTAATGGTCGGCGATCAACTCAGTCACATCATGAGACATTTTCCATCTAGTTAACAAAATTTGGGATGAATACGACCAATGCCTAAAAGAGCTATTCCGAAATATAGCTGGATACTCCGAAGCACATAAGAGAATCGAGTAGATTGCAGCTTCCTTGCGTAATCTCGGTGTTTCTAAGTTTTTCCATTGCCGCGTGGTCTTTACACAGTTCACTCAATCGGGGCAGCAGTCTATTTAGCGCCACGTTTTTAAGCACCGGAAGATCGTAAAGAGCGGAATAGACGGCGTAGTCCACTGGTTCGAATGACTTTGGTTCATGCCAAGGGATTTATGAACATATCCAAAGGTGGATAATACGATAATCCGGGACAAAGGTATGACACTCGTGTTTAACAAACGCGGCCATGCGAAAGACAACCAGCGGACGGACGGGTGTCATCGTGACGGACGGGTGTCATCGTGACAGACGGGTGTCATCGTGGGTTTCTAAACATATTTTGTCTTGCTGGCTGACTTTCAAAAACTTTTACAATTTAATACCGCACTTTTTTTAAAACATGAATAAGCGACAAAAAACAAAACAGATGCTGCGTAAAAACCAGAATAAATAACACAAATATATTAAATCATATTGACGTAAATTGAACTAATTTAAAAAAAGGTCAAATTTAACCCCTTTTAATTAAAAAAAACCCGCGAAAACAAACTAAGAAGATACATTTGTATTAATTTGTGATATAATAAATTAAAAAAATATGCCCACGATTACTTAAAAGGATTATTTGTTTAAAAATACAACCCAGGAACAAAAAAATTTTCAGTTTAGTTTAAAAGAAGCAATAGAATATGTATGACACGCAAATGTGCACAATTGTGGTTTCTTTAAAATAAATATTCGTTATTTTCATTCGGGTTTTTTTTTTCATGTAAATAGATAAAGAAATTAAATTAAACATTAATGTTTATGTTAGATATAAACCTAAACGAGAAAAAACACGACTACTGAGGGGTTCAAACTTAGGACCCTCAAATGCGTATCCAAACACTGCGCTATGACAGAATTCGCCTAAAAGCGTAATATAAACTTCTGTTTGCAACCACCGATGTTTTTAGGCAATATTTTTACTTTTTTTTTGGTGTTTTGGGGAATTTTTAAAAATCATGTAAAGTGAACTTTATTTTGCATTAAAATGCCGACAAAAATCTGCGGTAGTTTTTACAAAAATGTATTAGTTTGTGTTCAGTTTTATTGTATTTTTTATTTAAGAAAAATACTAAATATGCATTTGCTGTGTTCTTTACAATCCTTTAATTAGTAAAATATAAAATAACATTTAAAGATTTTAACGATTTATTCCATAATCTTTTGTCATGTTGTTTTGGGGATGTTTTTTATTTGCCAATTTATTTATTTTATTTTTTTTTTGAAGAAAAAGAAGAAGGCTCCAACTTTATCTTGATGACATTAAATACATCCAGAAAACATTTATCTCCCTTCCTTCGGTACTCAAAATAATACCTGAATAAGTGTAGAAAAACCCATTAAAACCTTAAAAGGTATTTCAAAAAAAGCAAATTATTATGTCAAACTACATTTCCTTAAAACTAAGTGACTTATGCTCTCACTATAAAGCATATTATTCTTTTTATTTATGCATTACATCTATATTATTTACTTGAGAATGCTGAGCTAAGTGTTCGGAAGCCAGCCAAGAAGATTAAATAAATCTCTTTAGAAAAATGGTTTTCAAACTATTTATCGTGACACCCGTCCGTCACCATGACACCCGTCCGTCACGAT
>JASAMX010004219.1:0-11984 GCA_030248175.1 Microlaimidae sp. YZB2_3 | reverse complement strand
GACCTTAAAAAATTAAAAAAAAACAATTTCACTTTACCAAAGATGTGTAACTCCTAAATAAAAAGCCTCGTTAGAATGTATGCCTGTATGCCTTTATAACAACATAATTTCAATCTATTTAAATGGCATTTTTATTCTAAAGTCATATTTTGCTGTTAATTCACGCTAGTTATAATAAAATGAATTTTTTTTAATTTAATAATGGAAGAACTAAATTTATCTAAATTCACGTAAATAAATAAATCCATTTTAATTCAAGCGAATTACTGAAGAATAGGCCATTAGTATGACACAACTAAAAGTGATGTAGAATTTAATCACCATTTCACAAGGGGATCAATAATTAATTGGTTATATTTTTTGAGACAAATTGTTTTTCACTGGATTTATGGTTTTAATTCCTGCTGATTTTGCACTTTCGATTTAAAAAACAAACAAATTTTCTACAAAAACTATGTTGTGTGTGAGAATAATTATTTTAAATTGCAGTAAAAAATTTTTGTTTTCGATTTGGACTATTTTTTTGGCAAAAGTTTATTCTGTGCTTAAAAAATTAACAATTATTTTTTGTTTATATATCTTTAGACCATTTAAAAAAGGCTAAAAAGAAATTTTTCGTGCATTTTAGAACAATGTCTTCTTCGCTACAAAAAGCTTTGTTATAAAAATATAAAAAATAAAGCAGGCGTTGCATTTTTAACTTTATTTTAACACCCTGCTTATTTTGATTTTAATGAATTATTTCTCGAAATATTAGTGTTTTCCTGAAAAAAACCTCTATTTTTACCCATTGTTTCTGAAACGCGGAAATCGAAAAAACATTCAACAAACATGACAGGTATTTTTTTTTTGTTTAAAACTTTGTCAATAAAACCATTTTAAAATAGTAAAATTGACACTTTTTTATTTCAATAGAAAATTTTATAAGAGACTTAAATGCAGCATTTTGTTCTCGTGCCAAAAATTTTCCAACCGTTTTAAGTTTTTTCTAGGAAACAATCACACCGAAGACCTCGTACTCTCAATCAAGGTTTCAAAATAAACACAAAAATACTTTGGTTATTTTATAAATTTTTATTAAAAATTTGCTTAAGTAAAAAGATAATGTCTAATTTTTCGCCTTTCGAAATTTAATATTTATTACAGGATTTTGGAGCACAAGGTGAAATTTTTATAAAAAATCAAAGTAAGCAGGGTGTTAATAAAGTTAAAAATGTAAAGCCTGCTTTATTTTTTATATTTTTATAACAAAGCTTTTTGTAGCGAAGAAGACATTGTTCTAAAATGCAGAAAAATCTATTTTTAGCCTTTTTAAAATGGTGTAAAGATATATAAACAAAAAATAATTGTCAATTTTTTAAGCGCAGAATAAACTTTTGCCAAAAAAATAGTCCAAATCGAAAACAAAAATTTTTTACTGCATTTTAAAACGATTATTCTCACACACACCATAGGTTTTGTAAAAAATTTGGTGTTTTTTAAATGAAAGTGCAAAATCAGGAGATAAAACCATGGGTAAAACATATGCAATTTATCAAAAAAATATAACCAATTAATTATTAAATTGCCTTTTGAATAGTCATTAAAATGCACATCACTTTTAGTTGTGTCATAATAATGGCCTATTCTTCAGTAATTCGCTTGAATTGAAATGGATTTATTTATTTACGTGAATTTAGATAAATTTAGTTCTTCCATTATTAAATTAAAAAAATTCATTTTATTATAACTACATAGCGTAAATTAACAAAAAAATATGACTTTTGAATAAAAATGCCATTTAAATGGATTGAAATTATGTTGTTATAAAGACATACAGGCATACATTCTAACGAGGCTTTTTATTTAGGAGTTACACATCTTTGGTAAAGTGAAATAGATTTTTTTATTTTTTAAGGTCAAGCTCACAATTAAGCTAATTAGCTTGGGCTAATTGTGAGCTTGAGCTTGAGCCTGAGATTTATTGTGAGCTTGAGCTTGAGCTTAGTACTCACAATTAAATATATGTGAGTACCAATTGGTATTGAGCATTTGTGAGCAGCTCAATGCATCCCTAACGAGAACGCAGCCAAACCAAATCAATTTATTAATTTAGCTTAACTAATAATACATTTTATAAGTCATAAGTGTGATATTTCTTTAATTAAAAAATTCAAATCAAAAGTTTCGATAGAGATTGCTTATCGTCGTCTCTAAAGCAAAATGAATCACAGTCACTCTAAAATCCACGTGCTGTTGTGACTGATTTTATAATTAATTAGTAGGGGTTTGAAATCGAAAATAAGTTACAGTCTAAAGTACCTTATATAAATTGTGGCTCATATTGTCGCAGTAACGAACAACGATACGGTAAAATAAGGCAGAGACAATAGCCGTGACTGCAAATCAGTCATAAACTGAGTGCGGTTTTAAATCCGAAAAAAATCACAGCTACAGTTCTTTTATCAGAATTCTGACTCAATTTGTCGCATTATTACAAATGAATATTTTACTTGATTTTTAAACAACTTTTGAATAGAAACTATATAGTTTGTTAGCTGTAAAAAAATGATGTAGACAGGCGACAAAACTCAAATTTTAAAAAATTATATCTCAATAATAGAAAAAAAGTATGTGCCTACAGCTGGTCACAAGACTGGCAATTGCAATTATCAGATTATAAATGTGAATGTTGTTCATATTCGAAATCATAGCAAAGAGTTAATTTGTAAATATAAGCTTGGTAATAATGTGCTTGCAACTACAGAAATGGTGCGTGACCTAGGTGTTTATATATCTCATAATATGAAATTCTCTAAACACTGAAACCACAGCGAAAAAATCTATGAGAGTGACATCACTCATTTTTAGAACATTCAATTCAAACTAGAAATTATCTTCTCAGAGCATATAAGTTCTATGTTAGATCAATTCTGGAGTACGCTTGTGCAGTTTGGAATCCTTATTTACAAAAAGATACATTTTGGAAAAAGTGCAACAAAATTTTCTTTAGGAGGATGTTTTATAAATGCAAGTTGCTACCTGTTGGTTATGAACAAAAACTGAATTACTATGTTTAGAAAGATTAAAGGACCGAAGAGACAAAACTGATTTATATGAGTGCTTTAAAATTGAACATAACTTAAACAATTTGCAAGAAAGTGATTTTTTAAGTTTAACCTGCAGCCCACCCGTGGTCATCCCTTTAAATTGGCTATTGAGAAAAGTAGAATTAATGCAAGGAAATTTTCTTTTGCAAATAGGGTGGTTACACCCTGGAACAATCTACTCCCATCTCAAGTAACTGTCGATTCTTTGGATGCATTCAAGAAAAGTTTTAAAACTGACTTAAATAAGCGTCCTTTTTGAGCCTTTAAAATCATTTCAGATAGCTATGTTCATTGATATTTTGTTAGAATTGTATTTTATATTGGCGAAAATTAAGTCGCAGATTTGAGGTTGTTGATATAGCCGAACATAGCTCAGACACTTGGCTATCTTTTAAAAAAATTAAAAAAATTGTTTTTTATGACGCCACTAAGGCGATGTAGCGAAAAAACCATAGGTTCCTAGTATGCTTTTATAGAAAATACTTTTCCGAGTCTCCATGAAAGTCATGTGAGCGTGTATAAATTAGTCACGTGAACAAACTAGAGCACCTACGTTTCTTTGTCTTTAGGTTTTTAGTGAGATATAAAAACCTAAGGTTTGAATTTTGTCGCAAATACACATAATTTTTGAATTTTTGTACAAACATTAGCTTACTTAAAAGTTCAAATTTTAGAGTAATTAATTTATTAACTACCCATAAAAATTGCTATAAGAATAAAGCAGGAAAAAGAGATTTTACCACAGATGTAAGACAGAAAAGATGTGGACTGGTCCGAGGTAAAAATATGTGGATTATATTAAATTAGCATCTCGCGTTTAAAGTTTCTCACAAAATAAAAAAATGTAGAACATAATATTATGATAATAATTTTTTTTATTCAGCGAACAAATTACTTCAGTGCTTTGGTTTCTCTATAGTCGGAGGGAAGAAAAATTTAAAAAATCATGATAACAGCAATTTTTGATAATCACGAATTCCCCACTTTTTAAATTAGAAGTTGTTTGTGTTAAAAACAACTATAAATTTTAAAAAGTCGCAATTTCGCAATTGTTCAAGATTTCTGTGGGCATGATTTTTCAATTGCTTTCCCTCCAACTAAAGTGAAACTACCACTGCAGTAAGTAATTGTTTCATCAAATAAAAAAAATTGTTATGCATTTTTTTGTCTATATTTTTTTTTTATTTTGTGAGAAACTGCAAAAGTCAGATATGCTATGTTACAATAAGTAGCCCGTGTCAGCCATACGGCTGACAATTTTTTCTGTATTTTTTGGATTTATTTGCTATTTTCTTCTAAATTCAACCCTTCTATAATATTTCCTTAATTCTAAGCTTTGTAATTATACCTCATTTAGTCCAATCTGTTTTGTGGTTGGGAAGGAGTGTCCCTCCACTTTTGCTAAAAACCTGTAGTCCAGCATAAAGATGTCTATGTTAAAATAAAAGATTATTATTAATTTCAACCCGCCTACAATATTTGCCGAACATAATAAGCTTTTCAATGATATCTCATTTAGATCAATCTGTTTTGTGGTTTAGAAGTAAGGTCCATCTTCCTTTTGTGCAAATCCGTTGTCCAGCATAAAGATGTCCATGTTATTTTTTTCAAACATTTACCTCCTTTACGACATGTCTCGAACTATAAGCTTTGCAATGATATCTTATTTAGCCCAATACGTTTTGTGAGTGGGGTAGAAGGTTACACTGCCTTTGGTGAAAATGCGTTGTCCAGCATAAAAATGTTTATGTTGATTTTTTAAAAAATATTCAACTCTTTTAAAACATTTTCCAGACTATAAGCGTTGCAATTATATCTCTTTTAACCCAATCCGATTTGTGGTTGGGGAAGAGGATCCCTCTTTGGTAAAAATGCGTTGTCCAGCATAAAAATGTTCATGTTGATCATATAAAAAATAATTTTTTTTAGATTATTCTAGCTCTCCACTGACTATTAATTCTTACAAATAAGTTTTAGTGATTTCGGTGACAAAATTTTTTTAAGTTCCAAAATCCATAGTTATCCGCTCCCCTTTTTGTGAAAATGCGTTGTCTAGCATAAAGATGTCTATGTTATTTTTTTCTTTAAACATAAATCCTTTTACAGACCTTTTTTTGACTGAAAGATTTCCAATGATATCTTGTGTAGCCCAATCCGTTTTCGGAGATAGGTTACTCCCTCTGGTGTAAATAAATAAAACGTTCCCAAACATGATGTCCATGTTCAAAAAAGCTTTATATTCTGGCTCTGCACTAACTATTAATTCTTACCAATAAGTTTTAGCTAATTCAAAGAAAAATTTTTTTAGGTTCTATAGGATAAGATAGGATAAATCCCTAAAAATCCATAGGATCCCCCTCTGATAAAAATGCGTTGTCCAGTATCAAGATGTCCATAAAAATTGTTTTGAAATTTCGACCCCCTTAAAATATTTTCCGTGAAATAGACTTAAGGTCGATGGAACCTTGGGAACTTGGAACTGAAAATAGGGAACTTGGAGCCGAAAATAAAAATCACTAAAATATTTATCTAAACCTAAGCGAAACCTAAATCTAACTCCAAACCAATTTTTTCTTTAAGGCTCCAAGACCAAGTACCCATTGCTTTAATTTGTTGGGTGGTTGGGGAGTGTGTGCGTGGCACACACACACACACACACACACACACACACACACACACACACACACACACACACACACACACACACACACACACACACACACACACACACACACACACACACACACACACACACACACACACACACACACACACACACACACACACACACACACACACACACACACACACACACACACACACACACACATACACACGCGCGCACACACATACACACACACAGACACGCGCGCACAGCAACACTCGAACGCACAGACACACGCACGCACAGACACACGCGCGCACACACATACACACACACAGACACGCGCGCACAGCAACACTCGAACGCACAGACACACGCACGCACAGACACACATGCACCCACACACACGCACGCACTCACATTACGTCTATTTATATATAGATCCACATACATTTACTTCGGACTAGTTCACAGTTTTTTATTGTAAAGTCTCTTTCCTTTTTTATTCTTGGAGCATTTTTCATCGCTTGTCTAACACTTTTTAAAATTAAATCATAAAAGTTAACTTAAAATTTAAATTTTATGGCTGACTTATTTTTGCGCGCGTTTTTTCTTAATGTTTCAAGTTTAGAGAATCAGCAAAAATATTAATAAATCCAAAAGAATATGATATTGATGATGATGATGACAATGACGATGAGAAGGATGATGATGATGATTATGATGATGATGATGACAATGACGATGATAAGGATGATGATGATGATTATGATGATGATAATGATGGCGATAAATGTATTTCAATTTTTACATTTATTTATTTACATTCTCTGATTGTGATTAATGCAACACCGCAGTTTTCTGTTCAGTGGCCGTGGGCCGTGAATAAAAATCGATTGTAAAATAAGCGTTAGAATAATAAAAAGGAAAAGAAGAAGATGAACGTGAAATACAAAATTTACCCACGTTATCTAATTATCGTTGTCGCGTTAAAAAATTTTAAATTTTTGTCGCGTTATAATTTTGTAAATAATTTTTGTTAATTTGTTAAGCATAATAATTTATTAATTTGTTAATATACTAACTAGCACAACATCAAACGAAACTTAGTAAAAGCAATGAAGACGATTGTCTTAATAAAGAAAATTCCGCATGCAAAATGGAGATTATAAATAATAATGGATCATACACTGTTTACAGGTCATTTTTATGGTTAAAGTTATTTCTAAGCATGCTCCACTAAATGACGAAATTTATAAAAAATAATCAAAGCTTGCAATTTAAGACTATTTTTTTTAATCGTTTTCAGTGGGGTTGTGTAAACGGCGGATATTTCGGAATGTACTCCAAAAGGTTAAAAATGTTATTTTTCATGACGAAGCATCGTTCAGTTACATTAATATTGTGAAGCACTGGCAATAATGCCTAACCGTAAAACAATGCCCGACTGTGTTTTAAACAGCTGTTTTAATTATATGTTAAACTACCACACTAGAATTTTATCATGTAAAAATATACCAACGACCTGTGGATTCTTACAGTTTAAAATAAGAGTTTTTCTACACATTACATGTTAACTAAAAACTTACAAACGCGAAATTTCTAGATTAATTTTTTCTACATAATCGTGTGGAATAATTCAAACTATTTGAGTTATTTTACGTTTTATGATGTAGAATAATTTATACGTCGAATTCAACAAAAACGTAAAATATTTGTCAACATTACGTTAAAAACCTCATTTAAAAATTTTACGTTCGCATTTTTTTTGTATGCAAACTAAAAAATTTTGAACTTAACAGTCATGGATAAAATTTTCCGCATAATACTGTCAAATCATTCAAAATATATAAAATATTTTACGTTTAAACATCTGGAATAATTTACTCAATGAATTGAACAAAAAACATATACCAAATCATGTAGACAAACCTTATCTAAGAATTTTAGGTTTGCATTGAGGATATGAATTGGATATTTTTTTAAATTGCGGATTATGTAGTAATCATACAATATGTATTAATCATATAATTAGAACAACTGTTTAGGACAATTAGATATTGTCTTGGCAGTGTGATGATTAGATTGGTAGCGTTAGCGTATCAGCGGTAATATAATGTTCAGAACAAAGCATACAGTGGTCCCAAACAGGTATCGTCTTGGTTTTTTGGTCAAAATGGGTAAGTGCTAACGATTGGTAATACCTTAATTTCTAAGCAACTGACTAACAAACAATAATGTTTTGCTACGGGCCTAAGCCCAAGGCAAAAGAAAGACAAAACAAGATAAGATAAAACTTCGTCCAGAAGAAAAAAAAATCGAATTTGGCAATATTAAAATTTTTAAAAATTTTATAAATTCTTTGTACGTTTTTTTAGGTCGAAATATTAAAAAATGAAGAAAATTCCAGAAAAACGCTTTTAAAAAAAACTAAAATCAAAGTTTTTTGTTTTGTTTTTTGGACGTTTATAACGATGTTTCAAAAAAATTTGATTGTGCTTTGTTCTATATTAAACCTGAACATCTTTTGTATCAAGAGAGTTTAAATAATTTTTGCAAAGTTTACTGAATTTTTTTTATTTCGTTCGTTTTAAATAGGGAGGTAAATCAGAGTAAAAATACCTTTACCTGCCCACTTGCCCTTGTGATATGATGTTATGTGTATGTATTTTATTTTATTTTTTGACAATTTATATTAATATACATTGGAAAGTAAAATTTATTTAAAAAAACCGTCATTTTTGGCTTGATTAACATAAATTTAAGCGTGGAAAAAATTTATGCTGGCTTTAAAAAAGGTTACAGTCGCTTTTTCTTGAATTTTAAAGGTTAGAAAAATATTTCAATTTACAAAAGAATGAACTTAAAGAGTTAAATGTCTGTAACTTTTATATATAACAGTGCTCAGGGGCCTGTTTCATAAAACCGTTTGTAAATGTTTATTTTACAAATCTCCGCCTAATTTTTATAAAATACATTTTAAAGGTTTTGAACTTGTAATCCAAAAGGAGTTTCTCCTCTCAGACCTCTTCGCTGATTGGTTCCGTCCAGGTGCTAATTGGTTCTCCCTGCGCTGATTGGTTCCGTCTGGGTGCCGTCTCATTAGCTGACAAATCGCACAGAAAGAAGCTCTATGACTCATCACTGGTTGCCACAAAATGTCATCTATAGACCACCTCTGCAACTAAAACAAAACTAGTACTAGTACTAGTACTTGTACTACTACTACTACTACTCATTGATACTCCCACGCTTTATATTTTCTATCATGTAAATTACAAAAAGTGGGTGGAGCTTATTGAAAAATAAGAATTTACAAACGAGTTTATGAAATAGCCCCAGTTTGTAAAAATTAATAATAATTAAACTGATAGCTTGTGTCAGCTAAAAGGCAGGCGTATAATTTTTAGTAAAATTCACAATTTAAAAAATTGAATTTTGTGAACCGAAAAGGTGCATGGACGAATTAAATCACCGGAAAAATATCATATATGACTTTAAAAATGACCGGAATTTCTACAGAGGATGTGTGGATCTTGACACCGGAATTGTGGATTGGGTTGTTTATTGTAAAAACAATACAGGTTGCTGGAATCATAAGGAAAAGTAAGATTTACGCAAAATTATTTTTAAAAATAGTTTATTAACACGTTTTGTTCAAATATACAAAGTAATAAAGCTGCGGACGATTCGTGTAATTTTTTTCTGAAACCATTAAAATCAAAACTTAGGTAACTGATTTTCTTAGAACAGTGGTGGCCCACTAACCAGCTAATTCTTTCATCTTTTTTATATTGCTTGCTTAGTATAAATGTTAGCTTGATTGATTAATAGGTTTTGTTTAGGCTGCATAGGGAAAACTAAACTAAGTTTTCAAATGATTAAGGTTTTCTGTGGATTTTATCATGATAATTTTATGAGTTTATGAATTGTGTCATGATAACAAAATCACTTTATTTTAATAATGTGTTCTCGAAGAATGCCTAGAACTTTAAATTATAAATTTTACGCAAAATTTTAAAGGGAGAAAGAGTATATACCACTAAAAAATTCCCCTTGATTATAAAGTTAAAATAGAAAAATACAAACAAAATAGTGAGTAAACTTATTTTAATTGAATTCATAACACAAAATTAATTTCTGTTTATTTAAATAATATATCTAAAGATGACATTTTTTGTTTTTATTTAAGTTTTTAATTAAAAGCTTTTAAACGTGAAATTTAAAAAATAAGCTAAACACTCATGTTTATTTCGCAAGAAACAATACAAGAATTTAAAACAAATCTGAATAATAAAATGAAGCAAAAAAATAGTTCAATAGTAACAATATTTGCTCGATTTTTTGTTATAAACGGTTATTGATAGCTTTTTTTTAATTCACTATGCGAAATCCACAAATTATAGTTAGGGTACCTGACTTAATTTCGGCCAGGCTTTAAATTCGGCCACCAATTTAGAGTGTTAAAACATTGGTTTATTTTTAAAACACAAAAGAACTAGCACAAAAGTAACTGAATTAATGTTGAATAAAGTGTTTTTGCAAAAGTGTTTTATTTTTGTTATTCAGCATTATCAACATTTTTATACAAAAAGTGAATTGTTTGTGATTTTTTTAATTTTTGCTGTGTGTTTAAACTTTTTTTTTTATTTTAAAGGTTTATTGGAAATAATAATAGCGTACAATAACAAATATCAACACTTTTATAATATAATATATATCACTACAATAAAATGTCATATAGGATATTACAAAAAACATAATGCAACATAATAGCTTTATCACAGGTTTCGTGTACAATATTGTATGTACACATTAGCATGTGTTGATATTTGCCAAACTTTTCTTTTTGGATAATAAATATAAAACCTTTTTTTTTATTTCGAATTTAATTAATGTTAGTAGGGTAAAACAGGGCTATCTGTACACTTTATCACCAGTTTTTCCATTTAAGTAATCTTTCATCTTTTGATTTTGTTAATTTAATTGCAGTATTTACTGTTTTGATTTTCGTTTTCACATAGTTTTTAAAGGCAAAAAAATCTGGATTTGTTTCTTCGGTTTTTTGAATATGAATAAAATATTTTAACCAAAGAGCATATTCTTGCCATTTTTTAACTATTTCATTGTCACTATTTTGTAAAAACATGCAATTTTCTATCGTAATAGTAAATGTTATTTCTTCTTTCAATCTGAAATATTCCGAGGCCTTTATCCATATTTCATTCAAGGATGGACATTTTAAAAAATAATGTTCGAGATTGTCTATTGATGGTACATTTTTACAGAAGATACAGAATGGAGAATTTACTATTTTATATTTATAGAGCCACTCCCTGCAGCTTATTACTCTATGTAAAATTTTAAATTGTAAAACTTGAAGTTTTGTTTCTGAGGTTATTGTTTTTATATTTATAAAATTTTCTGTCCAGAAGGCCCATTGTTGTTCCCCAATTATTTCATTCCAGTGCTTAATTGCTGCTGGGTCTTCTGTTTGTTTTATAATAAAATATTTTTTTATTTCTTTGTATGTATTTAACTCTTTCCATTCTGGTAAGGGGTATCTTTCTTGAGTTATTCCAGCTTTAAGAATGTCTCCCCACACGCGATTGACTACTACTTTAATTTGATTATAATGCATTTGATTGAATTTTTTAAAATTGTACATTTTTTCAATTATTGGGAATGGCTTCCAATTTCGTTTTTCATCGAGAAAATTTTTTATTTGGTCACAGTTTTTTGTTACTAGCTCATGATGATAAACTGTTGTATTGTCTATCAGTATATACTTATTATTGTTTATTTTTTCATTTATAATGGCTTCCCAACAGTATAATTTAACAATTCTTCTATCGCTAACTTCTTGATATGCTTTTAGAGCATCAATATAATAATTATCGATGCCATTCCACTTAACTGGAAGATTTGTAAAATTGTAAGTGCAATCAAGTAAATATTCCAATCCACCGACTTTTTTTAGCTTATGACAAATAAAAGCGCACCATTTTGCTGAAGGATTATTTATAATTCGTCCCAACATTTTAATTTTAAACGTTTTATTGATTGATTCTATACATGGCATTTTCAATCCATAGTTTTTATAATCCTGTATCATTACAGTGCGTTTTATCTTTGATAGTTTAAAATTCCAAGTGTAGTTGGTAATAAATTTTTTAATTTGATTTAAGGTTTTTTTGTCAATATATAAATTGATTAATGGATAAACTAGCTGAGACAGCCCAAGAGAATTTAGTACTAATATACGTCCAATTATTGTTAGACCTCTAGTG
>JASAMX010004218.1:0-17771 GCA_030248175.1 Microlaimidae sp. YZB2_3 | reverse complement strand
TTTCAAAGTCCAAACCGCCATAGTTTGCCATTTTCTAAAAGTTATTTTCATTTCAAAAGAAATTTCTCTTAATTTAAAAATAATTGATTTTGGCACCACTCTAACTGAAACTACATAAATAGAAAAAGGGCTATAAAACCAAAAATTTTTAAAGTGATTGTTTAGTAAATTGTTAGAATTAGTGCTTTATTATTAGTCAAACCTTTTTCTTTGAAATTGTGCTTAAAACAATTGCAGAATTTTAAAGTTGTTATTGACGTCTCTTTTAACTTTAAAAACGGTTTGTTAAATATGATATTGTTTTATAAAATATTCCTTTTTCCACCTCATAAATTGCTTAGAAAAGGCTTATTAAAAAAATTCACCACTTTAAAAATCAGCAGATTGCATCGTTATTCTGAGTATTGGATCTAAAAATACCAATTATAAAACCCACAATACGAAAAATTTAAAAATTTAGGTTTACATTTTTTTTCAAAAGCGGACCTGAAAAAAAACTAAAAAATTTCTTAAAGTTAAAGAAAAGCAATCAATTTAAAAACATTTTGAAGTTTATTTTTGGATCTCAAAAAAAACCTTGTGTAATATTAATCAAATTTTTAAAAACCAATATATATTTATATTTACTTTAAAGGTACTTTCCAAATCAAACTTTTGTGGCCCGGACAAAACTATTCATTTAATATCTTGCCAATTGGGAAAAAATATTTAAAAATGTTGTAACCTTGATGTTAAGAAACCCAAATATTTAAGTAGTTATAGATATGTTTTGTATTTAGTCCGTTCTGGCCGATAGGCGTTATAAACGTCATGTTTGACTTTTCAATAAAAAAAAATATGAAACAATGAATTTTTAGAAAAAAAGTTAAAGATACTTTTTTGTAAAAAATAAATAGTAAAACGAAAAACAAATCGTTATAATCTTGATATAATGCTAGAAAAATTTCAGGAAAAAATGCTATTTTCTTGACGTTTCAAAGCTATAAGGGTTTCTTTTTTATAAGAAAAGGTTTTCAGTACATTAATAAGCCTGTTTTTCTTAAAACGAAACCCGTCGTAGTTTCAGACCATTAAGAAAAAAATATTTTCGCAAAAAAAATTCCCATCATTATACTATGATTTTCATGAATACTTTTTTAAAATCGTTAAAATCTTCTATAATTATGATTATTACAAAAATATTATTAAAGACCTCACACATTTTTACATATGTACAGTGATTGAAATACGAAAGCGAATATTAATACTAATAGGAAACGAAAAACACATAAAACATGAGGCGAATAAAATAAGTAAATAACAATATAAATAGAATTTAAGCTTTTCATAGTTCGTAAGGAATAGATAAATTTTTTAAATTGAGCTGGCGCTTATCATTAATTACAATTATAAAATTAGTGATAAAATTCATTGTGCGTTATGAACATGACTTACGAGTTTTATCTGACTACAAGCACAACATATTCACCATTATAAATTTTTGGTTGTATATAATCCCTGGTCTATTTTTATTAAATTCTTAGTAGAATGCACTTAAACCGTTTGTTTTTAAAAATGTTGGATTAGTTTTGTTTTAACTGACAATCAAAGTCTACAACGAAGAGCAAAGTGTAGCAAAATTATAAATCCTCAGCATAAAAAATATATTTTTGACAAAGACAGAACAGTTAGCGCATACAAAATTTAAGCTGATTTTACGCTGAAAATTTTCCACAAAACTTATTTGCGCTTTTTTTTCAAGTCGTTTTTTTAACAATTTCTTTGAAACTTAAAAAAAAACACAATAGATTTTAATGTTTGCATTATAAAATTTTTTTTCTAAAATTTGGTAATTTGGTCTGTATTTATTTGAAAAAAATATGTGAGGTGTTTTTATCGACAATCAATTCAAAGTAAAATAACACAATATATTGAGATTTTTTTGAAACATTCAAAATATTCGAAAAAGCAAAATTTTACATAATTTTGTATTAATAGTTTTTTTGTGATCAAAATATTGCACAGCAGACAACAGAAATTATTACCGTGTGTAGTTTTACGCAAATTTTGTTTGCTGTTTGATCACAGATTTTTTCAAAATTTATTTTAGGGATTAGCTTTTGAACCGAGACCACCAGCGAAAATTCTAAACCACGAACAATTGCAACATGAATTATTTATATAACTGTTTTGCAAAAATATAAAATGTTAATGAAATTTAAATTAAATATAGTAACACCACAAATAATTAAGACTATTACGTCTTTATTACGATTGCTTTTATAGACGTGAAACAAACGAAATTTTCCGAAGAGTTTTTTAGGTTTTTTTCAAGAATAATTTGAGATATATAAGATATTTATAGTATTAAGAAATACTTAATAGGTACTATCCAACACATAAAAAATGCCTAGATAATTCCTGTAGTTTTTATAATGTTATAATTCTACTTATTTTCACATAAATCTTTGAAATAAAAATAAATTTTTGTAAGTGGTACCAGATACAATGATTTTATATATTCGTTTTTCGAAGGTTTTGCTGAAAACGAATTTCACTAATGAAAGATCACTTCAACAAAGTTCGTATTTTCTCCAAGTTGCGTCAAACGTAAATAGATTTCATCTCAAGATTTTCTTCTGCTTCCTCCTCCTAATTCATGCTCAAATGTTTTGGAGGCCCATTTTTAACAATGTGTACGGCGATACGATGGGACATTGGTTTTGTCGTTTGGGTAAGAGAATAAAGGTGAACTAGCAAATAGAATTTATTTAAATTAAAGCTGTTATTAAATCAACAGGCATATAAATAGCAACACTTTTTCGCAGTTTTGAAGTTGCAATTTTTTCGAAAGCCTAGATCTTAACACCAGCAATGTCACCGTTTATTTTCAAAATCGAGTCTTCTAGATTTCAATAAAGAATTTTATTTTTTACTTGATATTTTCAGTACTTGCTAACTTATTCCCGTAGGCGAACCGCCCATTTTTGTTGTTTATTATTTTTTCAAAATTTTAACATTTTTAATAGATCCAGAGTAAATTCAAACCATCATTCAAAGCTTTTAAGTCCGTTCGCTTGGTATTTAAAGTTTTATAAGCAAGCCAAACATGTTTTTTTGTTTTTTTAAAAACGATTAACGTGCCATATGATAGGTACTTGTATTTTGTATAAAAGCTTATCATGTTATTGACAGTATTTTATTTTCTTTTATTGTTGGTATACTGAAAATTTTTCTCGCTTTTGTTTTATATTAAGGGCTAAAACATCCATAGATAAAATAATACTAGGACTTGTGCTTGTTGTTTTAACAAAATGAATCAAAGCCATTAGTAACAATAATAAACTGTGATTTGTTAGATACTTTGATGATGCGGTCCCCTAAAATGGAAATAGAATAATTTATGTGCATTTTATAGCACATTTGACTCATTCTGCCAAAGAAGCGACAATGTGTTTTTATGCTTAAGTATCTTTGAATTCACGACAGCAATAAAATTTCTTCATCTATATACATTCTGTATAGTAATAAATTTGCTACTATTGTATTTTAATTTGAGAAAAATTTTTAAAAATAATTTGGTCTTGTTTTTTTGTAAAATAATTTTAAATTTACTAAAATAACACAACAAAAATCAATATTTTAAGTAAAAATAAAGCATGTAGCCTTCATTTTAGTTTTCGTGATCAAAATGTTAGTTAAAATTATTATTAAATTAATAATTTTTCTTTTAATTTTTATAATATTAAATTTGTACCAAAATGATTATAAAAAAAAACTACCATAAGAGCCTGAAATTTATAAATAATATAAAATAATATCATTGATCAATTTTTATAATATTAATTTTAAACCTATTAAAATTGTTCATATTTTTCGCTTTTATATTTATATCAAAATATAATATACGCAAAAAAATACTGCTAACTCCGATATAAAAATAGAATAGTGGGCTTTATATGCATCTTTCATTTAACTACATTCTTACTATAATGGCATAGTAGTCGATTTCATTTGTTCATTAATGGCGATGATAGGTATCCATTAGAATAGCCATTTATTCATTTAATTCAATTTAAGCATAATAGTGACATTTGCTGCATGACTAGTTTGATCGTGTGTACAGTATTGAACCAAACTGCGGGAAAACTCGTGCGGCCCGGACAATATTACAATTTAAGCAGATATGAAGTGAAATTAAATCACAAACGCGATTATAATAACTTCCTCTCCATTTTAACTCGCCGAATTAAAACGGCTACTATGCCATTATAGTGGAGAGTGTTATTTTAAACGGAAAGGTTATTACAATGGCCGACTTTTTCGCACTTTTTCATATAGGAGTTGCACATTTTTCGGTATATTATATATTTTTGTTTATATTACCTTTTTTTCGTGTGTATTTAGTTTGCCTAACACTATTAAATTCTTGTGTTTCTTTTGATAACTAGAGTAATAATTGCTTTTATATTGTGCTAAAAAAATTGTGCATTACTATTAGAAAAAGTAAGAACTGGTATATTCTATTATGTAACCTGATTTTTTTTAAATCTCAGCTGTATTTTTACCTGCCAAAGTATGTTTTAATTATTTAATTTTTTAAATCTCATCCATCTTGTAAAATCTTTTCATCAAAACAACCTGCCAGAAACTACTACTGTAAGTTTTCAACATTTTGCAGGTTTAATAACGCTGTAAAACAGTTTTTCTTTAATATGCTGTAAATTTGAATATTAAGTAAAATGGTTAAAAAAGAAGACCTCTAGAAATTAGAAGCCGAAAACAAACGCCATCGCCAGCAAATCGAGGCGCTAGAAATAAATAAGCACACTCTCGAAAACGCCAAAAAAATATGACTCGGCGCATGGAAGCGCTAGAGACCGGAAATCCTCTAAATAAAGATTTCTTAGCCGATGTGTGTGAAGCAGTCTTTACACGTTTACTCCCGTTGCTTCGTTCTTACGTGAAAAAAAATGGAAGAGGAAAAAGATCACTCGACCATGTTGCTTTGTTTCCGGATTACCTGAATCCGATTCCGCCACAGACGAAAAGAACACAGTAACAGAGCTGGTTGAAGTCCTGAATAAAGACGAAGAACCAATCGTTATTGCAGAGCACTTTCGGATTGGAGAAAGTCTAAGAAGTTCCCGTCAAAGTTTCTTAAAATTCGGGTTTTTTTCTAACAGAGTAAGAAATATACTCTTGGGATCTGGAGGTCGTCTAAGGGGTCACAACAAATTTGGCGGAGTCTTCATTTGTCCGTCCAACAACACACAAAGAGAAAATTTGAAAAGTTTGGTTTCGATCAAAAAGAAAACCCAAGCCGACGGAGAAAAACGATTGACTATAAGATATTTGTCAAACGGCGATCCTTACCTCTATGATTTTAATACAAGATCCGAAATTTAGCAAGCAGGTTTAAAATAGGAAAATACGTGACCCGATCGCCATACTTAAGGCTGGTTCATACTTATGACAAAACGTCCTTTGGACAAAGTCCAAAGGACAATTTTATAAAAACCAAAACGTCCTTTGGACAAGCCAAAACGTCCTTTGGACTTTTTCCTTTGGTCGACGTATGAACTCTACTTAGAATTTGTCCTTTGGACAAAGTCCAAAGGACAAAATCCAAAAGGAAAAGTCCAAAGGACAAAAGTATGAATACGTTGTCCTTTGGATTTTGTCCTATGGACTTTTCCCTTTGGACTTTTCATTTGGATTTTGTCCAAAGGACGTTTTGTCATAAGTATGAACCAGCCCTTATACTAGTAGGGAGGTAAAAATTTTGCATTTTAAGCCAGAAGCCTTAAAAACTTATTAAACGAATTTGACTGTTTGCTTAAGGCTGGTTCATACTTATGACAAAACGTCCTTTGGACAAATTCCAAAGGACAAAAGTCCTTTGGATTTTGTCCAAAGGACAAACACAGCGTCAAAACGTCCTTTGGACCTTGTCCTTTGGATTTTGTTCAAAGGACAAAGTCCAAAGGATAACGTGTTCATTTCATACTTTTTGTCCCTTGGACTTTTTCCTTTGGATTTCGTCCTTTGGACTTTGTCCAAAGGACAAATTTCAAGTGGCGTTCATACTTTGTCCAAAGGGAAAAGTCCAAAGGACGTTTTGGCTTGTCCAAAGGACGTTTTGGCTTGTCCAAAGGACGTTTTGGCTTTTCTAAAATAGTCCTTTAGACAAAGTCCAAAGGACTTTTGTCATAAGTATAAACCAGCCTTTACTGGTAATGATAAGATTTACGGTAATTTAGATCTGTTGTTGGTATGCGAAACTTGGTATAGTGAAACAATTACAAACCAAATGATACGGTTGAGTATGATATTTTAATATGCGATAAAAAAATCGAGTTGAAGGTAGCGTGTGCTTTTTTGTCAAAAATATATATAATGCTTCACGGGTTAATATTTCTGAAATATATGATAAAATTGAGGTTGTTGCAATTGATTTTTCGCAATATAGATCGTCCAAAAATAGGTTCATTTGCTTATATCAGACGCCACAAACTACTCAAGAAGAAGATAAAATCATTTTTCAGCTCCTCCGTGACATTACTGAAAGTTTCAAGTGTTCAATTGTTCTTGTCAGCAATTTTATTCTTCCAGGCATTGATTGGAGCAGCTCATCAATTTTTTCGAACATCAATAATGAAGAAGAATGGTTCACTTTTTTTTTGCTGAATTAGGTTTAACTCAATTAGTAACTGAACCCACCAGAAATAACAACGTGCTTGATGAGCAGATGTTTAATAATATTTCGATTTTACCAGGTTTTTCAAATTCTAATCACAACTCCGTCCATTTTAAACTTAATATTGACATTTCCCCTGAAAGTCATAATTCTGATTCTCGTTTGGAAGATTCGTGGGTGCCTGATTTTACCCAAGGGGATTACAAAACGTTGACTCTTTTTTTGATGAATGTAGATTGGGAACATTTATTTTCATTTTTCTTAACAGTTAAAGAAATGTGGATTGTTTTAAAGAAATTCTGTTTGAAGGTATTAGATTACATATACCTTTAAAAAACAAAATCATAGCTATTTTTTGGTATATAAGCTTCAAAATAAAAAGAAAGCAATAAGGCGTACATAATTACAAAAAAGGAAGAAATAGAACTGAATATAAACTTTTGTGTAAAGAATACAAACAATTAATTAAAAACTACCATATGAATCTAGAAGAAAGAGTTTTAAATTCGAAAAATTTAAATGATTTTTACAAATTTGCAATAGCAAAATTAAAATCCGAGAAAAAATTCCCCCTTTACTTAGAGATTATGGCTCTTATACCACCAATGACAAAGACAAAGCAGAATTATTTGCCCAATTTTTTAATTCTGTTTTCACTAAAGATAATTGAAACTTACCCAGTTGCAGCGTTTTAAAAATGGGTACAATAGAACACATGAACTTTGCAGTAAAAGATGTTTTAGCTGCAATTAAAAAATTTCCAAACAAATTATCAACGCTTTCCAGATATACTTTTTTGAAAAATTTCCTAGTGTCATTGGAAAACCCTTTCCAAAATTTTTCAAAAGTCTTTTGACTCAGGAATACTTCTTGAAGACTGGAAAATTGCTTTAGTAATTCCGATTCGCAAAAAGGATTTAATTCTTTAAAATCAAATTACCGTCGAATTTCACTCACCTCATTTGCATGTAAGGCAATGGAACGAATAGTTAAGGATGAACTCTCAAATTTTTTTAAAAAATATTTGTCAAGATGCCAATTTGGCTTTAAGGTTAACCGTTCAACCATAACCCAACTGCTAGAAAGTGTAAATGATATGACATTGGCTTTAAAAAACAAACAAAATACGGATATTATATATTTGGATTTTGCTAAACCTTTTGATACGATCTCTCATCAAAAACTTTTGCACAAGCTAAAAAATTTTGGAGTGACAGGGCGAATGCCAAATAGAGTGAATCGTTTTTAACTGGCAGAAATTTTAATGTTGTTAAAAATAATCACGAGTCTTCTCTGTACAAGGTCTCTAGATCCGTCCCTCAATGGTCTGTTTTAGGTCCATTTTTGTTTTTAATCTATATTAATAACATAGTAGATTGTGTTTGTAATTCAAAAATTAAACTCTTTGCAGACGATGCAAAGGTCTATATAAATTTTTCTCCTGAAGATAAACAGGATAAAACCGCAAAAGTACAAAAAGATCTAATCAGGATTGCTGAATGGTCTAGAATGTGGCAGCTTCAGTTGGCAGAACATCAATGTGAAGTACTTCATGTTAATTCTAGGAAAGTAAAAATAAATAGGGATTATATTATTGAAGACAAAACTCTTGCCAAAGCAAAGGTAGTAAAAGTCTTAGGTATTTATATGTCCGAAACAATGAAATTTTCTTATCACTGAAATATAATTTCCAAAAAAGCTCGGAGAATTTCATCACTTATATTTAGAACTTTTCATTCTAACAACATCAAAAATTTCAATCGCGCAAACACTACCTATGTGAGGCCCATGTTGGAATATGGAAGTGTAATTTGGAATCGATATTTAAAGCAGGATATTAACTTAGTTGACCGTGTCCAAAAAAAAAACTTTACATGAAGGCTGTTTAAAAGATGTAATCTTTCTTATACAAATTATGAAAATAGGTTGAAATTTTGAAACTGCAGAAGCTTAGTGAGAGACGTACTAGCATAAATCTTTCAGAATGTCATAAATTATTCATGCCAAAACCAACATTGACCCAAATGATTTTTTCTATTTCAATCAAAACTGTACTAGAGATCACTCTATAAAACTAAAAATGCAAAAATGTAGAATAAACACTTGCAAGTTCTTTTTTAGTAACAGAATTGTTTCCAAATGGAATGCTCTTTCTGAAAAACAAGTTTCCACTAATTCGTTAACAGTATTTAAAAATAGTCTTTTAAACGGCTAACAATAGTGCTTATAAATCTAAGCCTTTGAATTTTTTTCCAGTAAACCATTTTTCCATGTTTATTTTGCGACCGCGATCAGTTTGCAGAGATTATGTTAAAAGTATTTGTGATATGATTATTTTTGTTTTTTTGTTGTTGGTAACTTGAATAAACACTTGACTTGAAAAAAAACTTAATATTAATTTTGGTTTACATTAATGAAACTTTTGCCAAAAATTATGTAAAATATAAATGAAAATATCAGAAATAAAAATTGAAAATTCTTTTTAGTGCAAAGTTTTTTGTTAGTATTTGATTGTGGTGAATTTGCTCCGTAAGTTTTAGTACGTGAAAGCCAAAATTTTATGGTTGAATTATATCTGGTTGACCTTGTAAATTTATTGAGACTCAAGAGGACCAATTGAAATTATTCGGGTATGGCGTGTTTTTCTAGAACGCATAATTTTTAAATTCGCGCTTTTTCGCAAAATATACAAAAGTTAGTCAACTTTAGCCTTTAAAAAATTTCACTGATCTCGTAAATTTGTATGATGACTGACATGAGAAGACAAATTAAAATTGTGCATGTAAGACGCTTCAAAAAAGCGACTTGGAACGCAAAATTTTTTTAAACCCTGCTTTTTCAGAAAACATATAAAAATTATAGATAAACAAAATGTGGTACGTGCAATTGTGTACTAAATAGAAACTGGGGATTATGTAATAATCAAACAAAACAATGGCATTTTTCATGATTTATAATCATCAATTTAAAAAAACGGAAATTTTCAACTAACTGTTTTTTTATAAAAATTAATAAACGTGTACATTTTGAATTATCATCATATGGCCCCCATTTTTTATTCGCTTAGGATTAGATATAGGTTTTAGCTATTTTTACTTTCAGCTCCAAGATTCTAATTTACAGCTCCAAGCTCCCTGTTTTCGGTTTGGCTACAAATTTCTCGACTGCATCTTAAAAAATTACTTTTTTGGTTAAAATTAAGTTATTTGATAAAAGAGTTGGTTAAATAATGTATTTTAATATTTAAAATTTTAAATTGTTTTATTTTTAAATAGTTTGATTTAGTACTGAAAATTTTTAAGGTCAGCTAAAGTTGACTAACTTTTGTATATTTTGTGAAAAACCGCGAATTTAAAAATTATGCGTTCTAGAAAAACACGCCATACCCGAATAATTTCAATTGGTCCTCTTGAGTCTCAATAAATTTACAAGGTCAACCAGATATAATTCAACCATAAAATTTTGGCTTTCACGTACTAAAACTTACGAAGAAATCACCACAATCAAATACTAACAAAAAACTTTGCACTAAAAAGAATTTTCAATTTTTATTTCTGATATTTTCATTTATATTTTACATAATTTTTGGCAAAAATTTCATTAATGTAAACCAAAATTAATATTAAGTTTTTTTTCAAGTCAAGTGTTTATTCAAGTTACCAACAACAAAAAAACAAAAATAATCATATCACAAATACTTTTAACATAATCTCTGCGAACTGATCGCGGTCGCAAAATAAACATGGAAAAATGGTTTACTGGAAAAAAATTCAAAGGCTTAGATTTATAAGCACTATTGTTAGCCGTTTAAAAGACTATTTTTAAATACTGTTAACGAATTAGTGGAAACTTGTTTTTCAGAAACAGCATTCCATTTGGAAACAATTCTGTTACTAAAAAAGAACTTGCGAGTGTTTATTATACATTTTTGCATTTTTAGTTTTATAGAGTGATCTCTAGTACAGTTTTGATTGAAATAGAAAAAATCATTTGGGTCAATGTTGGTTTTGGCATGAATAATTTATGACATTCTGAAAGATTTATGCTAGTACGTCTCTCACTAAGCTTCTGCAGTTTCAAAATTTCAACCTATTTTCATAATTTGTATAAGAAAGATTACATCTTCTAAACAGCTTTCTTGTAAAGTTTCTTTGGACACGCTCAATTAAGTTAATATCCTGTCTTAAATAGGGATTCTAAATTGCACTTTCATATTTCAACATGGCCTCACATAGGTAGTGTATGCGCGAGTCAAATTTTTGATGTTGTTAGAATAAAAAGTTCTAAATATAAGTGACGATGTTCTCAGAGCTTTTTTGGAAATTATATTGCAGTGATAAGAAAATTTCATTGTTTCAGACATATAAATACCTAAGTCTTTTACTACCTTTCCTTCTGCAAGAGTTTTGTCTCCAATAATATAATCCTTATTTATTTTTACTTTCCTAGAATTAACATGAAGTACTTCGCATTTATGTTCTGCCAACTGAAGTTGCCACATTCTAGACCATTCAGCAATCCTGATTAGATCTTTTTGTACTTTTGCGGTTTTATCCTGTTTATCTTCAGGAGAAAAATTTATATAGACCTTTGCATCGTCTGCAAAGAGTTTAATTTTTGAATTACAAACACAATCTACTATGTTATTAATATAGATTAAAAACAAAAATGGACCTAAAACAGACCATTGAGGGACGGATCTAGATACCTTGTACAGAGAAGACTCGTGATTATTTTTAACAACATTAAAATTTCTGCCAGTTAAAAACGATTCACTCTATTTGAGCATTCGCCCTGTCACTCCATAATTTTTTAGCTTGTGCAAAAGTTTTTGATGAGAGATCGTATCAAAAGGTTTAGCGAAATCCAAATATATAATATCCGTATTTTGTTTGTTTTTTAAAGCCAATGTCCAATCATTTACACTTTCTAGCAGTTGGGTTATGGTTGAACGGTTAACCTTAAAGCCAAATTGGCATCTTGACAAATATTTTTTTAAAAAATTTGAGAGTTCATCCTTAACTATTCGTTCCATTGCCTTACATGCAAATGAGGTGAGTGAAATTCGACGGTAATTTGATTTTAAAGAATTAAATCCTTTTTGCGAATCGGAATTACTAAAGCAATTTTTCAGTCTTCAGGAAGTATTCCTGAATCAAAAGACTTTTAAAAAATTTTGGACAAAGGTTTTGCAATGACACAGGAAATTTTTCAAAAAAAGTATGCTGGAAAGCGATCTGGCGGTGTTGATAATTTGTTTGGAATTTTTTTAATTGCAGCTAAAACATCTTTTACTACAAAGTTGATGTGTTCTATTGTACCCATTTTTAAAACGCTGCAACTGGGTAAGTTTCTATTGTCTTTAGTGAAAACAGAATTAAAAAATTGAGCAAATAATTCTGCTTCGTCTTTATCATAAGTGGTATAAGAACCATCATCTTTTAGTAAAAGGGGAATTTTTTCTCGGATTTTAATTTTGCTATTGACAAATTTGTAAAACTTATATAAATTTTTCAAATTTAAAACTCTTTCTTCCAGACTCATATGGTTGTTTTTAATTAATTGTTTGTATTTTTTGCACAAAAGTTTATATTCAGTTCTATTTCTTCCTTTTTTGTAATTACGCCACATCGCTTTCTTTTTATTTTGAAGCTTATATACCAAAAATGGATATGGTTTTTATTAACTATATGATTTTGTTTTTTTAAAGGTATATGTAATCTAATACCTTCAAACAGAATTTTTTTTAAAACACTGCCACATTTCTTCAACTTTTGAGCAAAATGAAAATAAATGTTCCCAGTCTACATTCGTCAGAAACAGAGTCAACGTTTCGTAATCCCCTTGGGTAAAATCAGGCACCCACGCATCTTGCAAACGAGTAACAGAATTATGACTTTCAGGGAAAATGTCAATATTAAGTTTAAAATGGACGGAGTTGTGATCAGAATTTGAAAAACCTGAAAAGAGAAATTTTTTAAAACCTCCTCTCCTCGCGCACTTTTTTTTCTCGTGGGTTTTCTTTCTCTTTTTGTTTTACCTCTTTCTCCGCAAAAAAAGTGAACCATTCTTCTTCATTATTAATGTTCGAAAAAATTGATGAGCTGCTCGAATCAATGCCTGGAAGAATAAAATTGCTGACAAGAACAATTGAACACTTGAAACTTTCAGTAATGTCACGGAGGAGCTGAAAAATGATTTCATCTTCTTCTTGAGTAGTTTGTGGCGTCTGATATAAGCAAATGAATCTATTTTTGGACGATCTATATTGCGAAAAATCAATTGCGACAACCTCATTTTTATCATATATTTCAGAAATATTACCCTGTAAAGCATTATATATATTTTTGACAAAAAAGCACACGCTACCTTCAACTCGATTTTTTTATCGCATATTAAAATATCATACTCAACCGTATCATTTGGTTTGTAATTGTTTCACTATACCAAGTTTCGCATACCAACAACAGATCTAAATTACTGTAAATCTTATCATTACCAGTAAAGGCTGGTTTATACTTATAACAAAACGTCCTTTGGACTTTGTCCAAAGGACAATTTTAGAAAAGCCAAAACGTCCTTTGGACAAGCCAAAACGTCCTTTGGACAAGCCAAAACGTCCTTTGGACTTTTTCCTTTGGACAAAGTATGAACGCTACTTGAAATTTGTCCTTTGGACAAAGTCCAAAGGACAAAATCCAAAGGAAAAAGTCCAAAGGACAAAAAGTATGAACACGTTGTCCTTTGGACTTTGTCCTTTGGACAAAATCCAAAGGACAAAGTCCAAAGGACGTTTTGACGCTGTTTTTGTCCTTTGGACAAAGTCCAAAGGACTTTTGTCCTTTGGACTTTGTCCAAAGGACGTTTTGTCATAAGTATGAACCAGCCTTAAGCAAACAGTCAAATTCGTTTAATAAGTTTTTAAGGCTTCTGGCATTAAAATGCAAAATTTTAACCTCCCTACTAGTATAAGTATAGGGCTAGCGTGGCGTGTATTCCTCTTTTTTAAATCCTTGCTCTATTTCGGGTATTGTGTATAAATAATAGATATGGGAATCGAAGTTTGGCTCTTCTCTTCTTGTAGATAGTTTTTCTCTCTTGTCGGCTTGGGTTTTCTTTTTGATCGAAACCAAACTTTTCAAATTTTCTCTTTGTGTGTTGTTCAGTGACGGACAAATGAAGACTCCGCCAAATTTGTTGTGACCCCTTAGACGACCTCCAGATCCCAAGAGTATATTTCTTACTCTGTTAGAAAAAAACCCGAATTTTAAGAAACTTTGACGGGAACTTCTTAGACTTTCTCCAATCCGAAAGTGCTCTGCAATAACGATTGGTTTTTCGTCTTTATTCAGGGTTTCAACCAGTTCCGTTACTGTGTTCTTTTCGTCTGTGGCGGAATCGGATTCAGGTAATCCGGAAACGAAGCAACATGGTCGAGTGATTTTTTTCCTCTTCCATTTTTTTTCCCGTAAGAACGAAGCAACGGGAGTAAACGTGTAAAGACTGCTTCACACACATCGGCTAAGAAATCTTTATTTAGAGGATTTCCGGTCTCTAGCGCTTCCATGCGCCGAGTCATATTTTTTGGCGTTTTCGAGAGTGTGCTTATTTATTTCTAGCGCCTCGATTTGCTGGCGAAGGCGTTTGTTTTCGGCTTCTAATTTCTAGAGGTCTTCTTTTTTAACCATTTTACTTAATATTCAAATTTACAGCATATTAAACTGTTTTACAGCGTTGTTAAACCTGCGAATCAAAATTACAGTAGCAGTTTCTGGCAGGTTGTTTTGATAAAAAAGTCTTTACAAGATGGATGAGATTTAGAAAATTTAAATAATTAAAACATACTTTGGCAGGTAAAAATACAGCTGAGATTTAAAAAAAATCAGGTTACATAATAGAATATACAAACAATTTTTTTGACACAATATAAAACAATTATTAGCTATCTTATCAAAAGAAACTTAAGAATTTAATAGTGTTAGGCAAATTAAATACACACTCAAAAAAGGTAATATAAACAAAAATATATAATATACCGAAAAATGTGCAACTCCTATATAAAAAAGTGCGAAAAAGTAGGCCATTATAATGAGCCTTTCCATTTAAATGACACTCTCCACTATAATGGCATAGTAGCCGTTTTAATTCGGCGAGTTAAAATGGAGAAGAAGCTATTATAATAGCCATTTATTGATTTAATTTCACTTCATATATGCTTAAATTGTAATATTGTCCGGGCCGCACGAGTTTTCCCGTGTTGGTTCAATACTGTCCAACACGGTAAAACTCGTGCGGCCCGGACAGTATTGCACTTGTATATATAAAGTGAAATTAAATGAATAAATGGCTATTATAATGGCTTCCTCTCCATTTTAACTCGTCGAATTAAAATGACTACTATGCCATTAAGGTGGAGAGTGTCATTTAAATGGAGAGCCTCATTATAAAGCCACCTTTTCTGTATTTTTTTATATAGGAGTTGCACATTTTTCGGTATATTATATATTTTTGATATAAATATAAAGCAAAAATATGAACAATTTTTATAGGTTTAAAACTAATATTATTAAAACTGATAAATGATATTATTTTCTGTTTACTTTTCAAACTTAGGCTATTTATGATAGTTTTTTTATATAATCATTTTGGTACCAAATTTGATATTATAAAAAATTAAAAGAAAACTATTAATTTTGTAATAATTCCAACTAAATTTTGATTACAAACCTTGAATGAAAGCTACATGCTTTATTTTTACTTAAAACTGTGGTTTTTGCTTCTTTATTTTTATAAATCCAAAATTATTTACCAAAAAAACAGACCAAATTCTTAAGAAAAACTTCTTCAAATTTAAACCCAATAGTACCAAATTTATTACTATCAAAATGTATATAAATAAAGAAATTTTATTGCTGTCGTGAATTCAAAGATACTTAAGCATAAAAACACATTGTCGTTTCTTTGGCAGAATGATTCAAATGTGCTATAAAATGCACATAAATTTGTCTCTTTTTCCATTTCAGGAACAGTTGGTAGAAATCTAACAAATCACAGTTTCTTTGCTATTATAATGGCTTTGATTCATTTTGTTAGAACAACGACCAAGTCCTCGTATTCTTTTATTTATGTGCAATAGCACTTAATATCGAACGAAAGCGGGAAAAATTTTAAGTATACGGACCCAAAAAGAAATAAAATACTGTCAATAACATGATAAGCTTTTATACAAAATACAAGTACCTATAATAGCACGCAAGTCGTTTTTAAAAATAAAAAAAAACATGTTTGGCTTGCTTATAAAACTTTAAATACCAAGCAAACAAACTTAAAAGTTTTGAATGATGGTTAAATTTATTATAAATAAAAATGTTGAGTTTGAAAAAATAATACAACAAAAATGGGCAATTCACCTCAGGAATAAGTTCATACTGAAAAATCAAGTAAAAAATAAAATTCTTTATTGAAATCTAAAGACTCAATTTTGAAAATAAACGGTGACATTGCTGGTGTTAAGATCTAAACTTTTGAAAAAATTGCAACTTCAAAATTACGAAAATTGTTGCTATTTATATACCTGTTGATTTAATAACAGCTTTAATTTAAATAAATTCTATTTATTAGTACACCTTTATTCTCTTACCCAAACAACAAAACCAATGTCCCATTTACGACTACACATATTAAAAATGGGTCTCCAAAACATTGAGCATCAATTAAAAAAGCAAAAAAAACCTTAATGAAATCTATACATTCGTAATTTGAGAAAATACAAATTTGTTAAAGTAATCTTTAGTTAGTGAAACCTTTTTCACAAAACCTTCGAAAAACGAATATATAAAATCTTGTATTAGATCTTCCACTTACAAAAATTTATTTTTATTTCAAAGATTTATGAAATAAGTAGAATTATAACATTATAAAACTACAGGAATTATTTGGATTTGTGTTGGATAGTACACTTTAAGTATCTAATATAAATATCTAATATATTTTAAAATTCTTGAAAAAAATTTAAAAAATTTTTCAAAAATTTTCGTTTGACGTATATAAAAGTAATAGTAATAAAGACGTAATAGTATGCTTAGAAAATAATAAAAAAATTGTAAAAAAAATAAAAAATTTCTTTTTTTTTTCAAAAATCAGAATTTAAAAAAATCGTTCCAGATTTCATACTTTTTATACCAAAATTAGTTTTTTTAAGGCAATAAAGTTACAAAGGAGTTTTTTTTTCAACAAAAACCAGCAATTTTTTTTTAAAAAGCTTTTTGTCTGATTAACAAAAAAAACAATTTTTTATCAAAATAGTTATTAACGGATATATTAACACGTTTCGCAATTTGAAAGGTATTTTTTATATTTTGTAAAAAAAGTTGGTACTTTCAAAACGATTTTGAGAAAATCGTGAAAAAAATTTAAAAATCCTAATATTTTTTTTTTGGATTTTCACTAAAGAAGTACTAACACTAATCTAAAACACTTATGGTCGTTGGAGCTGGGGGCAGTTAAGGCTGGTTCATACTTATGTAAAAAGTCCTTTGGACTTTGTCCAAATATAGCGTATAAACGTATGTAAAAACGTCCTTTGGACTTTATCCAAAGGACGTTTTTACATAAGTATGAACAGCCTTTAGCGTTGGAAGTTCAATCCGAGATAGGAGCTGAAAATGTAAAATCTAAAATCTACATATGCCTCCCTAGTCTAAGTAGGAAGCTAAATCTAACCCCAAGCTTTTTTTTACTTTCGGCCTGAATTTACAATTTTTAAAATTCCGAGTTTCTAAAATTTGGATTGCTTCAAGTTGCTGCTGATGGCTCCAAAGACAACGTAGCATCTTCAAAGATATACTAATAATTCAACAAAAAATCGAATATTATTGTACAAGATTGTTTTAATAATCTTTCAAATGAAAATTAATTCCTAGCTAAAACTTATCCTTATGAAAAGGGCATTTTTTCAGGTAATCAGAATCTTTGCTTTTAATTTAACAAAAAAAGGTTTTGGCTAATTCAGTCTTTTTTAATGGTCCTGCTACATAATATCGTCCCATTTCAAAAACTCGCCTTGTTCCAGCTCTATTGCTAAAGTAAAGCA
>JASAMX010004217.1:0-21181 GCA_030248175.1 Microlaimidae sp. YZB2_3 | reverse complement strand
TCCTTAAGCACATAAAAAAAGTTATCCCGGCCCTGGTTGCTGGATCTTTTCTTTTATAGAAACGAGACCAGCTTTGCATGGCTAGAGAGATTGTTGTTGTACGTCGGTTACGCATGGCAGTTTTTTATCTAAGAAACTAGTGGACAAATGCAGCTCCATAATGTGCGGAGTCTGTACCACTGGCCTTACAGGAACACCTATGCTGCTCATGTACGACGTTAAATGCAAGGTCAAAATCAGGTGGCGACTTAAATCAAATCATGTCTTATCCTTTAGCTAAGACATGGGAAAGGGCGAACACTGCGCGCAGGGAACACTCTAGCGGTAAAGGTTGCCAATATCGTTATTAATGTAGGACGAAGAATCTCAACCATGAGGGGTGAAATTTTTTGGCTCTTCCTGGCTTGTCTTAGCGCCTGCCCTTTGTATAATATAAGTTTCAAGTAATGCAACAACAACAACCGTCCTAAATTTCTTGATGAGGTACATATTTTATTTGCCCTCAAAACTAAACCCCTTACTCAAATGAAATCATGGATACATACAGCAGTGACCAGTGAGTGACTGATTAATTTAATCAGTATAAAGAGCTGTATAATTTTTGAATTTGGCATAACAAAAAGCAAATTATGCAAAAATATATGCATGAACATGAACAACTATATAAATTTTATAAAACTTCCGTTTTTTACTTTTTAAAATATTATTGACTTATTCTTTACAAGCGACGTGACCATGGCCAAAACTGTTATTAAAATAAATGTATTTCGTTCATCATACCATGTTTGGTCCTGTGATGATTACGAAATTTGCTTCTGGTCCAGCATACTAAAATAACGATGAAATTACTATAAAATCACTTAAGATCCCTAAGAAATTTTATATTGTGTGAAAATGAAACAAATTTTAAAAAAAACCAACAAAAACTTGCAGATGTATTACATAAGCATATCTGTCAAAAGTTATTTGGTTGCAACAAGTATAAATAAGCTTTATCATATTTTAAATATTTAAATAAGTTTATTTTTTCAAAGCATTAAGGCTGGTTCATACTTATGACAAAACGTCCTTTGGAAAAGTCCAAAGGACAATTTTAGAAAAGCCGAAACGTCCTTTGGACAAACCAAAACGTCCTTTGGACTTTTTCCTTTTGACGAAGTATGAACGCTACTTAAAATTTAAAAAGTATGAACACGTTGTCCTCAGGATTTTACGCTGTATTTGTCCTTTGAACAACATCCAAAGAACTTTTGTCCTTTGGACTTAAAGATTTTTACTTAAAAATAAAAGGACGTTTTGTCATAAGTATGAACCAGCCTTTAGACTCTAATGACATTCTGACAAGCAGAATGATTATACTCAGTAATATTTGTTACCGCCACAAACTGTGTGGAAACAAAAACATTTTGTTTGACGTTAAGTCAAAAACAAAAATTTAATAAGGAAATTTGTTTATATCTTTCGAAACTCTGTAGCATTCACAATTATTTAAAAATAAATTAAATAATAACCAAAAATTGATGCAACTAAACATACGGCATCATTGGCGTCAACCTGTTCTTCCATGAAACGGTCAAGCAAAGGATGTCTTCCTTCTTTGATAGCCAATGCACTTGTAAACTCTGGTCGTACTGTAAATTTTTTAATTACTTTTTGTTAATAAAAAAATTAATATCACTGGAGCTTGTAAGATAAAACATAAAACGTTTAGAGAAATTAAAAAGACGCGTAATAGATATACATACGTGATTTATGTATTTTTATTGTACGCTAACTGATCGGTCAAACGATTAAATATTTTCAATGATTTGTCATGACGATTTTTAATAACAACGAAATTTGCTTAATGTTCGGACCGGACTCCAGATTTACTCTAGATGAAGTTTTACAAGTATAATATCTTTATGTTATATCAATTCTCAGGATATTGTTTTAAAATTTCAAATTACTGCAGATATCATACAATATCTTTTTAAAAATTCAAAAAAAAAAGAAAAAAAATGTTAATTATAATTGTAATTTTTATTATTCGTTAAATAAATGAGAAAATTTAGGAGTTATGAATTGACCTACCAGAATCTGTGAGACTGCAATAATTTGCCATCGATACCAGCATATCCAGGTTCGCAATTGCTTCCGTTAAATTGTACAAACAGCCAATATCTTTTCGTAGCTTACCCAACAAATTAGTTATTACTCTTAAAATACAAACATAACATTATTTTATAATAATAAATAATTGGTGAGTAGAAGCGGAAGAAAGATTATGAATCACGATGGATACCCATACCCATAGGTGGGCAGCCTCCCGGATTTCGGGGGGATACATGGGCAAGTTGGTCCGGAGCAGGGGGAGTTAAACCCCAAATTAGGGGGGAAGGGGGTTAAAATCCGATAAACGCAAAATACCCATATCGTTTTTTTTCTGGAGTGCATTTTTTGATTTTGAAGGAAAAAAAAACGCTAATTTTAAGTCAAAAAGACCTTTTTATTGCATTTTTGAGCTTTTTATTGCTTAAAACATTCATTTTGACCTTAAAACATATGTTTGGAGGCAGTTAGAAGTCATTTTAAAGACATTTTTTTCCTTCATTTTTCCAAAATTGCGGGGTTAACCTTTTCTTCCACCCCCCCCACTTCTGAGTGGGGGGTTAAACTCCCCTTCTCAGAATTTGGGGGGTTAACCCCCCAATCCTCCCGTGCCCATGTAAGCTATTGGGGGCTAGGGTAAGGGGATAAGGTTTTCACAAAAAAATATCAAAATCCAAGGCAAAAAGTTTGACTCGGTACCGCAGCTTTAAGAGCAATCCCCATGATAATTGCACCCCACATTTAGCGAAGAGAAAAAGGACAGTGTCGGTAGTTTGAATAATTTTTGCCAGGGTACCCTTTTCATCCCTCTCTGCCAAAAATTACTGTTTCCTGCTCCGGAAACGCATGATTTATTGGAAAAATCCGTTTAATAGAAAATTATTATTTTAAAATGATTTTGTACTAAAATACTGAAACAAGAAACAATAAAAACGAAATTTTAACGAAAAGCTTAGTTTCGGTAAAAAAAAACACTTCAAAAATATAAAAATTTGTTTCTTTATTAAAATATTTACTGATCTTCTTAGCCAAATATTGTATCAATCACAATTAGAATTTTATAGAAAATAAAAGATCTTACACATTACTCATTCGAAAGATCTCCTCAACAGTTTGCTTAATGCGATCTAAAAATTATGCATTTTTGTCTAATAAAATTATGTTTTTAAATTATTTTGCAGACAATAAATTTACATTTCAATTAAAATGCGATCTAAAAATTATGCATTTTTGTCTAATAAAATTATGTTTTTAAATTATTTTGCAGACAATAAATTTACATTTCAATTCAGACCTGTGCACGGTCTGGAAATGCTTCCCCCCGCTTTATTGGAAGATTTCCCACCGCCAAAAAATGAAAAAGTACCCTAAAATAATGACGCCATTTTTGACCTATGATGACGCCATCATCGCGAATTTTTTGCAGTTTTCAGCCTATTTTAATGTATTTTAAGCTATTTTAGACCATTTTTACCTTATTTTCGTTTTTTTGTCCCTTTTTTCCCTTTTCCTTTCTTTTTTCTCTCCTTTTTTGTTTCTCCCCTGCTTGCCCCCCCCCCGTTTCAAAAAATTGCCCCCGGCCCCCCCAATTAAACCCGGGGGGTAGTGCACAGGTCTGTCAATTGGTCAATTTAAAAAAAACCCTACTTTTTATTTTTTCTGGGATGCAAATGCAACTTCAGAGCATTTTGGTTACGGTTTTTTAAAGTAATTAGGGCTCCGACTTATTTAAATTCGTTAAGGGTTTTTATTGGATTTTCAACTTAATCTACATTAAAACACAGGAAAGTTCTTTGTTCCAAACCAATTAAACTCGTTCTTAACTTTAAGTCATAACAAACGTACAGAGACCACTGACCATTCTTTAAATCATTGAAATATATTTTTTTTAGACGATGAAAGTTTGTCTCACCATTAAGCCTTAAAAGCGGTCTTGTGGTGCAAGAAATAGTAGTTCTTGTTCGCACAATGCTGATGCAAAAATCAGGCAACTTGATAACATTAGATTTCAATGGGTCTGATGGTATTTGGAGCTGCAAATGAAACAGACGTCCCGCTCCATATACCATCCGAAACGGAAGCTTTGACTTTTCAACAATTTCTGGAAGCAGCTCTAAAAATACTAGTAATTTTGCTACCTATATGTGCTTCTCTGTAAAAAAGGATTTTTTGGTGTGGAAAATATTTTTCAACTCTTTTGAAAACAATTAATCTCTTAATCGATATTATGGTAATAATGTAGACACCTTTTGACACATTTATTGTTGTTATCAATTTGATCAAACACTTGTTTTATCATGATTTTATTTTTAAATTTCGTGAAATTAATACATTTTGGAACGCTGTTCTCCCTGGTTCTATTTTAAATTTCACAACGAAAATATTTTTAAGTGAATAAAACCTCAATATTTTTAATTAAAATGCAAAATTCTTGAAAGGAAAAAAATAATTTCCAAACGTAAGTTCACCAGGATGACCAGCAGGCCAGTCGTTTATATTATTTGAAAAACCATTTAAACTAGAGAATAGAATAACAGCGCTTAAACCAAAATAATTAATTAAACCTTTGTTATATTGTGTAAGATAACACAAAAACATGCAAAATATAATAAATCATTAGTCGAAAACAGCTTTTTAGGAGCAAAACTTTCATAAACTGCAATGTGGTTATGTAACCGCACAAACGAACATTTTAAAATATAATTTTGCTAAAAAATAAAATATAATACACTTTTTTGTTTTGATCAAAAAAAAAAGAAGAATTATTCGGATCATGCAAAGTTCAGAATTTTTTTTTAAAAAAAATTAAATCTACTCTCTGCAAAATATAAATAAAATAAGATTATAATAAATATAATAAAATATGTAGTTTTTCTAACTAATAGAAAGCAAAAAAATCGGCTAAGTTAAATCTTTTATATAAAAAACTACCATTAACATCTGACATCAGTTCCGTGTAAGTTCTCCTAGCTACATCCAATAGGCCATTCATTCCAGTCTAAAATTAAGATTTCAAATTAAGTAATTACTATTTGCGTAAAATTAAACTAGTCTGTTCTGTTTATCTGTATAACCAGAATTTCGAAAATGTTAACATAATGTATAAATAACATTTTTAAATTGTGAATAGAATTTTTAGAATATAACACGGAAATCTGCTAAAACCTTTCAAAGGAATTTTGAACAGAAAAATAAGTTGTGTTCTGTGATAACATTGGATAGTTTGAAATTTAAAATTAACTAAAGCATTTTTTTAAAAGTTTTTTGATACCACTTGTGGTTTGTGGTTTTGTGGTTTGTGGCAGGCTGCCGCCAGAGGTGTTGGTCGCATAACGCCCACCAATTCACCTCTTCATTTATATACTATTTATTTTTTTGCATAAAAAAAGCCTGATTGGCGATTTCGCGCACCTTGATGGCGAAACACTTCTGGGTTTTCATGTTGAGTACTCCTTTTTCCACACGGGCATCGTCCTGAACCACCATTTCTATCTGTTTTAATATTTCTTTCAGTCTACTGTCGCACAACATGTGCTAAAAATATATAGATTTATTTTTTAATTAAAAAACAAACTATATTACCCTTCAGTTTTTATTACGTCACATAAAAAATTAGTGAGGAAACGCGACCCACAATAGAAGAGTTAGTGAGTTACTTAGTTACAATTAGTGACTCCAGAACTAGCGAGGAATGATTTATAGAGATTGTCTGGCATGGCATTTAGGATTTCTTTATGATTTTAAGCAACCTAAGCCACTAAAATATGATTAAAATTTAGGAAAATCAAAACAATAGTTTAAAAATAAATGATTTGCTATTTTTTATTTATATTTAATATTCGTTCTGGATTCTAAAATTTGAAATAATTCCACAAACTTACTTTATGAAATACTTTGAAGAGATCATTATCGAACTGTGAAAGTATTTCTCTGACGGAATCAACCAGTTCCAAACTGTGTTTTAGCGCAATGATCTGACCTATTTTGTAGTCAATCATTTTCAAGCTATCTTCTTTTGGCTAAATTTTAACATCAAACATTGAAGAATCTAGAGAATTATACAACGATTAAGACTAACAATTAACATGGTTAATTAAAAAAAAAACAGATAAAATGAGGGATACAATGAATTTTGCTAATGTTTAATTGCTAAATTGTTGGAGAAGGTGGAGAAGGTTTACAAATTCCTTGAAGTGTCAAGAAAAACCAAACAGCAATTTTTCACACAAAAAATATTTTGAATTTATTACCACACCGATTGGTTTTTATTATAATTAATTTCCCATCAGTTTTAAAGTAACTTCGTATGCAGAAGATATCGTTTAGCGTTACCCCAAAAAATACTAAATTTTTATATCTACATTACACGATTACATCCTTTAAAAATATTCCTTATAACGCCGTGCACTTTGGAGGAGTGCCAGTACTAAAAACACTAAAAATAGGATTTTAGAGAAACACCTCTTTTCAAAGTCGAGATTCTGCTTTTTCCCATCTATGGAGTAGAATATGTGTTGAAATAATCTTGTGTGAAAAATAGGATTTTAGGGAAACACCTCTTTTCAAAGTCGAGATTCTGCTTTTGCCCATCTATGGAGTAGAATATGTGTTGAAATAATCTTGTGTGATTGTTTTAGATAAATTTAGAAAAGATTTTTATCAAGCTGGTACCTCAAGTAACTCACCTGATGAACACAAAGAGTGATCAGCTGATCTATATTTACCAGTCGCCGAACCACTGCTCTGAGCTCCCCGAAGCGCTATAAAATTCATAAAATGTGAAAAATATTTTTTAATTATATTCATATTTAATAAACATATATCCAAAATTCTATTAATTAACAAAATTATAATAGGATATAATGTCCTACTGTGGGCGGACTACCCCACCCCGGACTTGTGTACAATGACACGACAAAGGATAAAATCAATTTGATTCACACATTCAGACCTGTGCACGGTCTGGAAATGCCCCCTCGCTTTATTGGAGGATTTGTCAAAAAATGAAAAAAAAACAACCTAAAATTATGGCGCCATTTTTGACCTGTATTGACGCCATCATCGCGAATTTTTTGCAGTTTTTAGCCTTTTTGAATGCATTTTAAGCTATTTTAGACTTATTTTACCTTATTTTCGCTTTTGTTGTTCCTTTTTTTCCCTTCTTTTTTCTCAATTTTTGTCCTTTTTTCTCTTTTTTTCTTTCTCCTCTGCTTACCCCCGTTTCAAAAAAGTTCCCCCCGTTTTGGAATAGCCCCCCAATAAAACCCGGGGGGCAGTGCACAGGTCTGCACATTGGTTTAACTTTTCTGTTTTATTGTTTTTGTGTTTTAATATACTGGTAAATACTTATATATTGATTTATTTTTAATATACACTTAAACTTTTTTTTATAGCTGAAGCGGGCCGGCGATGGATATTCCATATTGCCGCCTAATACCCTAATCAGCACTGTTGTTGCTGTAGAATTTTAGTCAAAGGCCCCACCCCTATCAGGGGATTTTAGGGAGCAGATGTGAGTTTTACATTTTTGTATGAGAATAATATATAATAATAATATTCAAAAGGAAATAACAAAAAAAAAACAAATTGTGAACTAAGGTTAACTAAATAATAATTATGATAGTTAGATAGCATAAAAGGATTAAAAAAATAGAGGCAAAAGGACATAAATATAAGTGTAAGTTGAGAGTAACTTGATCTACCAAATGTAAAAGCACGATTTATTTTTCCTATCTCACATCTAGTCCCTAGGCCTACGTTTAGTCGGAATTCACTTTACCGTGGGAGGAATGCTTATCTTTTGGTTGCACAACAATGAATGAAAAGATAGGCTTTACCCTCCAGTTGTGGGCTAGGCCGCAATGGCCACACGGTAAGGGCCTGAGCCCCATCAGCGCGTCAAGCCACCATGCACACAACACATGGTGTGGCAATTACCTCACCAAGGTGGCAATGGCGGTTTTGGTAAACCAAATCAACCACGACCTCTAAAGTGGCGTAATCCCCATTGTAGGTTACCGAGGGGGACTTAAACTTTTAAACACAATCAAAAACAAATTATAAAAACATAGCTTTTTTCATATCCATGCGTTAATGCTTAAGTACTTAAAAAAAGATTTGTTGATGTGGTTATGTTTACGTTGGTGTTTTAGTGTGGTTTGGTTGCGTGGTTGGTTCGGTTTTATCTACTCAATGATTTCATTGATAACAAAATTAACTTCATTAAATTTGCGCTTTGGTAACTACAAACAGATCTTCGTTAAATAAAAAATTTTATGAAAAAACGATTTAAACATACTGTTTCGTTCAAGAGCAGCTCTTCAATGGCGTCAAGCCGAAGTTTGATAGTGTCCTCGTCGCAAGAAGGCTGGAGGATGCTAGCTCTCAGCATTCGCGCTCCGCATGCGGTCTTAGTCTTTTTTAAACTTTGTGTCACAAATACCCCATTTTTATTAAAATACGATATTAGAGCTTCTTTAGGTGTTAAAACGTATATACTCAGAATCAGTTTACGCACGGAAGCGACAAGTGTCAAAGCATCCTCACCGCGGCCAGAAAAGAACGGTACAACCGCGCGCAGAAAGCGTTGTCACTTGTCACTTTCCTGTAAACCAACCCTAGAAGATTTTCAGATAAAAATTGAACATTGGTATTCAGATCTGTGCACTGCCCCCCGGGGTTATAATGGGGGGCATTTCCAAAACGGGGGGCAACTTTTTTAAAACGGAGGGCAATAAAACGGGGGGGGGCAATAAAACGGGGGGACAAGCCGGGGGGGAACAAAAAAAAGACAAAAAAAGGGAAAAAAAGAAAAAAAAGGAAAAGAGAAAAAAAGGACAAAAAAGCGAAAATAAGGTAAAAATAGGTCTAAAATATCTTAAATTGTATTGAAATAGGCTAAAAACTGCAAAAATTTCGCAATAATGGCATCATAATAGGTAAAAAATGGCGTCAAATTTTTGGGTACTTTTTCATTTTTCCGCGGGGGGGGGGCAATAAAACGGGGGGGCAGATCTCCAATAAAGCAGGGGGGCATTTTCAAACCGTGCACAGGTCTGGGTATTAAAGTAAAACAAAACAAACAAAACAATAGTAGGACAAGTCCGACATTTTAAAATTTTACGAATTACAGCTAAAAATCTAAAATGGCCTATAGTCTCGCGAAACAGGGATCGTGATCATCATGTCATGTCAAAATAACACAATTTATTAAGCGATAGACTAAAAACCCGCTAACTACGTTAAATTGCCTCTTTTTTTCTTATCCACTTATAATGTGGGATACAGTAAATTTCCTTAAAAATTTTAAATATGTCATATGAATAGTATTTTAAAAATTTTTGGAAATTAACATTCTTTAAAAACGTACTACAAACGTTCGTACGGTTTGCAATATTGGATTTTTTTGAGCGGAGACTAGAGTAAAGATTTAATAAAAAAATGATTCAAAAACAAGATAAAAAGCTTGATTTTGTAACGCGGTTTTAAGATTTAAAACTAAAAGTAGGTGGAAAATAAATATTTAGGAGATTAATGACACTTCACTTCGTTCAAAAGACCATACAAGCTGCTATCCGTGCTTTTGTTGTCCTTAAGACTCACTATTAGTTCAAGTTGTTTCACGGTGGAGGGGTCTAAAATTGATAAATGTGTTCCTTACCATTATTTAAACAATAATCCAAAAAATGCTCATTTTATTTCTCTTAGGTATTAAAAACTCATTTAAACTAACCTATCATGCATGTTTTTTCTATGCCAGAATAAGTTATTTTCACAGAAGCCGGGGACAAAACAACGTTTTGAATGTGTTCAATGTACTTCATCAAGGCTGCCACACAAGCGAGCGCATAATATCTGAAACATGTAAATAAAAACTTAAGAAAAAATCAGGTAAATTATAATTTAATTGCATCATTTAATGCTTATATCAAACTAAAATAAAGCAACATAAAACAAAAAGCATCTAAGCCCAATTCGGTGGTTCATAGTAATTTCCCTTTCTCCGGGCTCCTGTAAGGAAGGAACTTAATGATCACAAAGGAAATTACAAATTTCGTAATAGCTAAAATGTGTTTCTGTTACTCATAGGCTCCACACCGCCTACCACTTGTCTGGTTAAATCACTATATAAAGCAACCTTCTTCAAACTAACCCTTGTAATTTGGTTTCATAAAGATTATGTAGTAATAGATTAAGATGGTTGAGTAAAGAAAGTTCTAAATAGATTAGTTAAATAGAAGATGTTTTACTTCTCCTAGATATACAGCGGTTTGGAGTCTAACTAAAATCTTTACTGTTAGTTATCTGCTTTAACTTATTTTAACGCTACTTTACCCGGAATAAATATTATAAATCATATTGTTAGTTTATTACAAAAACACCTGTATAAATTAGTAATAGAACCAAAGAACACCACATGCGACACGAACATCAATTTATAATCTTCGGTATCCTACATATGGTGACCCTGCAGAGTGTGGTAGTTCTCTCCTCCGACGGTATGTTTTTTTAAACAATTTTACGAAAATTCATGTAAGTTTTTTTTTTATTTTAATTTGTGTGAGCTCTACCCTTTTTTCAATTCAAAAGAAGGCTGCTGTTCTTATCAGCGCTTTAAACATTGAATAATTTAAATTCGACGTTAAAAAAAAGAATTATTAAACTTAAGAAAATAAAAATAAGCTAAAAAAAAGAACAAATAATAAATAAAATTTGAAACGGAGTTATATTGATCGAAAAAAAGAGAAAGGGAAGGAAAAGAGTATTGAAAACAAAATCGAATAGAATATTGCGTAAAAGAAATCCGTTCGAGAATATAAAATTGTTTCACGAAAGTTATTGAGTTGATTTGGATTAAAAATAGGTGAAATATTACGATCAATAAATAAAGCACGAAAAAAATTTGTGTAAAAGATATAAAAAAAGTTCAGATTACTTTCGTTATTCTGTATAAAGGTTTGTTTTATTATAGACTAGTTCGGAATAAGGGTTTTTTAGTGTTAGGAAGAGGGTACATAACTACTGACGCCAATCATATGTAGAGGGAAAATTGAGAAACAGCGAGCGACTAGTACATTTTACGGTTTAAAATATTTCAAATATTTATTGGTTTAAAATCTCGATCCCTTCTCTTCAAAATTTCTTAAATACTTTTTAAATAATGTAAAAGAAAAAGCAAATTTTGGGGATTTTTAGTTTTTTGCCGCTTCGTAGGTACGGCGCTGCTGGCGCGCTTGTTTTTCAGTTTTTTAATGTTTTAATTAAAGAAAATGCTTAATTTAAAAGTTTGGAATGGACTTTTTAAAATTAATTTTTAAGTTTTGAATAGTTTTACAAGCAAAACATTAAAAAAGCTATGTAGGTTTAAAATTAGTTTAAAAGCACAAATTTCATCTTTATTTTTACTAATTCGAAATCACTGTTCAGGATAATACTATTTTAGTGGTGATATTAAACTATTGTGACGTTTAATTAAAAAAACAAAAAATTATTTAGCACAAACTGATATATTACAGCACTTCAACGTAGTGAAACATATCATCGTGTAGCAATTTTTATGAAGTATAGGTTTAAACTTAAGAAACTAAGAAAGCTAAGATTTTTTCAAATTTTATTTTTTTCTTTTTGTACCCTCTCTTGTACAGTAAAATACGCTTATTCCGAACTAGTCTATAATGATAAATTCGTAATTTTTTTACAATTATTAAAAGATAATAATTGTAAGCTAAGTGTTATTTCATTCTTTATGTACGTTTGTACATTTTTTTATGTCCAATAGTTCCTATAATACTCGCAGCCAAACAAATTTACTTAATTCCCGTTGTCTCGTTATTTCAAGAATTGCCTTTTTATAACGATAATTTTAACTCAAAAACAATGACTGATGTTAAGGATCATTTACAAAACATTTCTCAGCAACTTGATAATTTATTTGTGCAAGAACAATGAGATTTTCCTATTAGAGACGTTCCAACGTTTCACGGTAAGGCTTCTGAAGGTTTTTCTGTGTTTCTTCGAAAATTTAACAGGTGGGCTGATGCGAACGGTTTTAAAACAGCAAAACGCGCAACAATTCTTCATTATTTTGTACGACACGCTGAATTAGCTTTTACTTGTTTGCTTGCTTCGCAACCTAATCGGCAGTTCGCTAGTTATGATGCTATGTGTACTGCACTTTCTAATTTGTTTGATACCCTGAAACTCAAGTTTTAAAAGCGTCCGAATTTGCGGCTTGTCGCCAAAAGGCAGATGAAACTGTGGGGAATTCGCGGATCGTTTGCGCGCGTTAGTTGACGAGGCGTATCCCGCGGCGGCGGAAGATATTAAAGAGCCTATGCTGTATGATCAGTTTACTGATAACGCCCTTCCTCATTTGCTTAAGCCTTTAATGTATATGAATACTACATCTTTAGAAGACTCTATTAAGGCAGCATGTAAATTGGAAATTAAGTTACAAAAAGCAACAAATAAGTCACCAATTGTTTCCTTCGTGGAGCATTCCCAACCCAATCAAGATACTCATGAGTCACATTTCTTGTCTGAAGTTGAACAGCTTGGTTCTTGTCTAACGACCATGAATCACTTCTTTTGGAGTTGACTCAAAAGAACAATCAACAGGAAATGGAAATTTCCAGGGCGGAGGTACCGTCTGTTTTCCACCCACTTCCTTTCACAATCCAAGAGGCTCATATCAAGCATTTTGTAACGGACAGATGCGTCCTTTCGTAAACTTAGGAAACCGCCCTGTCTGTACAGCTTGTGGCCGAAGTGGGCATTTTAGATATTAGTGTTACTCATCTTTTGCATTCCTCGCGCAGAGGAAACGGTCAAACACAATACTGGCGCCCTCCTCAGCCTTCCACCATGCGTTCCCAGACGTCGGCTTAATCTGCCCAAGGGCGTTCTCCCTCGCCATTTCATCAATCAAATGAAAATCAAAGGGTCCGCGCTTTGATACGGTCAATGCAGTTCTTCGTGTTGAATCAGCAAGCGAAGCTCTCTTACAAGCTGAGCTTTATACAGTTAAAGATAACATAATTTATTTTTGCAAAATGCCAGAAGCTCACTAAAGCATAACAAGTATGCACTTTAAGCAAGTGAGTACCTTATTAGTAAAATCAAAATAACTAGTATTAAATCATAATAATCAATAGATGGCTTCAATTAAATCTAACCGTCAGTGTTTTTGTAAGCAATGTACAGTTAGTTTTTTCCCATTACCAGTTCATTCAAACACAAATTTCCTTTGCAATCAATAATAATTCTTTCTAATAATTTTCTTTCTTGCTCGACAGGATGACACTTATGTTATGATATTCCAGTAAAGTGTTAGCATCTTGCAATCTTGCCAATACCTTGTTTTTTTTTGTTCAACACCATACCATACAATTTAACAAACATGTTTTTTTTACAAAAACCAGGGAAAAAAACATGTTTGTTAAATTGTATGGTATTGTGTTGAACAAAAAAAACAAGGTATCAGTTAAATCGTCTTCAAGCTAGGTCAAAGCTTTCTTTTCTGATCAAAACATAATCAATTGACAAAATAAGTTCTAACTCTACCTCTTCTTTAAACCAAACCCCAATCTTTTGCGGAATGATAGCTGCCAGACCAAATTTGTTTTGTCCGCATGGGGATAATTTTTCTGACTTATCCGATCTTCACCCTGATTGCGTACAATCGCTCAAATGTCCCTGTTGCCGAGTTTTGCTCTTTAGCACCTGCTTTGTTGATCGCGTGTTTGTTCAATACACAAACTGCTTTATTATATCATGTATACAAAGTCAACATGTGATGAGAGGTAAGGTAGCTGTGAGAGGTGCAATAATCCAGATAATCCGCAAACTAATCATTCTATTCCAGCCTTATCTACACAAAACAGAGAAAATAATGGTTTTACCCAAGATCTCAACCTCAATTACCATAATCCATCAGGCAAAGGGTTACTACCACAGTCGTCTGAATTTGGTCGACGTGATGCTGGCTTTAATCGGAATCCTCCACCATATAGTTTGGTCTCTGTTTCTAAATCGTCAGTGTCAGATTTTGAAGTGTCTTTTCTCCTTTTATCTTTCATACGTAGAGTAACTACATTGGAAGAACAAATTGGGTCTTTTACTGAAAATTTCCATAAAGATATAAACAAAATAGAGGACACTATGGAAAAACTTTTTCATGTAATCAATTAACGCACACTATACCTACGTTCCCGACAAGACAATTTAGCTGAACGCCTAAGTTCTGTAGAAGATAAGGACAAGGTTTTTGATCTTACCAATGAAATATCACAGCAAAGATTGATATCTTGACGTTCTTCGAGCAGCGGTCAAACAGCATTCACTTTCATTCATTGAACATTCTTACTATCACAAAAAAAACACAACTACAAGAGCTGTTATGCGCTTATAAACACCTGCTTGCAAATCCAACACAGATTTAGGTGAAACCAACGTATTTCAACACCAAATTGATAGTGGAGACACATTGTCTTCATAGGTTTCAAAATCTTCCACCCTGGGTCGACCTCCCTAGAAAACTGGAAAGCTAGAGGGGGTTCGACCCCCCTAGATTTTGAAATGTCATTTACCCGGGTTAAACACCCCCTCTAGCTTTTTGACCGTGTTTATCTATGAACACGGTCAAAATGTGGCAGAGTTGCCTAAATTATATTGATGGCATTCTCATATACTTTCCTGATTTTCCAACCCATTTGGAAGACATCCGAAAAGTATTCAATCGGCTAAAGGTATAGGGCTTGAAATTAAAGCCTACTAAATGTTCCTTTAAAAGGTTCGAGGTAAAATATTTAGGATATGTTGTGTGCGCAGAAGGCATTAAAGTTGATCTTAACAAGGTCATAGTCATTGAAAAAATGCACCCCCCAAAGAACCCAAAGGAAGTATAATCTTTTCTTGGCATGGCATCGTATTACAGATCTCACATAAAAGATTTTGCCAAAATAGCTAATCCCTTGACCACAATTCTTTGAAAACACACAAAATTTGTTTGGACCAAACAACAGCAAAACTCTTTTGATAGCCTTGAAAAAAGCCTAACCACTGCCCCAATATTAGCCTTTGCCAGTTCCACCGACCGCGAGTATCTGCTACATGTAGATGCAAGCAGATACCAGTTTGGGACTGTTTTATCCAAAAGCGGGAATGATAATAAAGAGCACGTCATAGCTTGTGCCAGTAAAACCATGTCCCCAGCTGAACGCAAATGGCACATAACAGAAAGCGAAGCAGCTTAAGCTGCAATTGTGTTTGCTGTACAGGCCTTTTCAAAACCTACCTATACCTAGTAAAAATGCACTTTAATAAGTGATCACAAAGCACTCAAGTGGCTTCTAGTTCTAACCCCTCATTTGAAATTAAAACTACAGAGATCAGATGGGTTTTGTTGCTGAATGACAGAGTCTTTAACATAATATAGAAAAAGGAGAAACCCATAAAAATGCAGATGCATTATCGAGACTTTTCACAGATGGTACTACAGATATAAAAATTAATCCAGACCAAACCTTTTCTATTTTTGCACTTGGTTTAGAACAAGCAGAAATAGAAGCACTCGAAAATTTTACCACTCAACAAAACAACCCTGAATGGAAAAATATATATGGTTTCCTAAAAACCGTTCAACGCAACAATTCAGCGACAAAAAAAATCTGTCGATTTTATCTTAATCAACGAAAAACTATACTAAAAACATAAAAATCGCCAAAGGAAAACAGTTTACCAGATGGTAATACCTGAGGAATTTTGACAATTGATACTGTAGCAACACCACGCTCAAATTATGGCTGGTCATTATCGAGTAAATAAAACTGAAAAAGGAATCCAAGAACACTTTTGGTGGCCATAACTAAGAAAACATATAATTCTTCAATACAGCAATGCGAATCTTGTGCAACTCAAAAAGGTTTAAACCCAAAACCTAAAACTCCACTAAAACCTCTTCAAACAGCAGCAAAATTTAACCGATTTACTTCGGATACTATTTGCTCCATTAAAACTTCAAAGAAAGGAAACAAACACTTATTAATCTTCACTGAAGGTCTACGCTGGGTAGAAGCTTTTCTAATCCCCGACTTAAAAGCAGAAACTGTTTGTAAAACTTTTTGTAAAGAAATTGTAGCCAGATATAGAGTCATGGACACCTTGCTAACTGATCGTGGCTCATGCTATGAAAATGCCTAATTTAAAGCCTTGTGCTCTTCCCTCAGAATTAATAAAATAAAAAGTTCTCCCCTGCACCTAGTGGCGTGCAAAGGATTTCATTTGGGGGGGCGGTCTGGGGGAGGGGGGGGGGGGGTGCGGTCTGGGGGGGCGGTCTGGGGGGAGTAAATACTAACCCTGAAGGAGGGCCTGTGGGTCGGCAGCACCCCAGAATTGGGGGATCTGGGGCGCGAGAGCCCCCAGCGGGTTTAACGGGCAAAGCCCCTTGTCAGGTGGTTCGGGGTGCAGAATGTCCATGGGGGGAGAAAATTTTTAATTTAAGGCGCTAAAATACACTAGAAATTTTAATTCCAGATGACGTTTATTACAAAATTTAAGGTTTTTTTAATCTTTTTACATTCAAAACATGTGTTTAAAATGTTAATAAAAGGTTAATAGTGTTTACAATAGTTTGATTTAACATGTATGCCTTAACTATTGAACGGCATAATCAATTCGAAATCAGAAAAACTAAGATGAAATTTGGAATATTAAACTACCTGCGAAGCAGGGAAAATTTAGTTTTTTGAATATTAATATGCTTTTGGATGGCATCAGGAAAAGTTTCTGTATTAATATTAAAGAAAAAAATTTTTCTCTCGCAAAATTCAAAAAACGTAAGGGTCCTCCCTTATAAAAAAATCCGGCTTAAGGGGGGGTGCCCCCTCTGCCCTCCTGGGCACACCACTGCCCACACCCCCAAGAAAACGGATCCAGCGAAAATAGTAACAAACAAATAATAAATACCCTTGCCCATTTTGTGTCAGCCATCATCGGCAAAGATTGGGTTGGGATGAAGCTACTTTATCCTACTGTTTTAGCCTTAAATACCTCTGTTTCTCAATCATTAAAAGATTCGCCTTACTTTCCAATGTTTTTTACAGATGTTACTCTTCCAATACAACAAACCCTTGAAACCCCCAAAATCACGTATACGGACACACAAAGCTATAAAGCCAAAATGATTGCCAGTCAGTAGTGTAAATGCATTTAAATTGGCACGAGACAATTTGGAACACTCCCAGAATGTCGAAAAAACTAATTATGATAAAACAGCAACAAATCCTAATTATGAAATAGCCGACCTTGTCTATGTGTATACGCCAAAGTAAAAAAAAAGATAAAGCTAAAAAGTTTTACCAAAAATATATAATATACCGAAAAATGTGCAACTCCTATATAAAAAAGTATGGAAAAATAGGCCATTATAATGAGCCTCTCCATTTAAATGACACTCTCCACTATAATGACATAGTAGCCAAAGCCATTTTAATTTGGCGAGTTAAAATGGAGAGGAAGCTATTAAAATAGCCATTTATTGATTTAATTTCACTTCATATATACTCATAAGTGCAGTCCTGTGCACGGTCTGAAAATGCCCCTTGTTTTATTGGAGGATTTGCCCCCCCCGTTTTATTCCCCCCGCCAAAAAATGAATAAGTACCCTAAAATTATGACGCCATTTTTGACCTGACGCCATCATCGCAATTTTTTGCAGTTTTTAGCCTATTCCAATGTATTTTAAGTCATTTCAGACCTATTTTTACCTTATTTTCGCTTTTTTTACGGTCCGGGCCGCAAGAGTTTTCCCGTGTTGGTTTAATACTGTCCAACACGCAAAAACTCGTGCGGCCCGGACAGTATTACACTTGTGTGTGATGTGAGTATATATAAAGTGAAATTAAATCAATAAATGGCTATTATAATAGCTTCCTCTCCATTTTAACTCGCCGAATTAAAATGGTTTTATTACTATGGCTTTATTACTATGCCATTACTATGGAGAGTGTCATTTAAATAGAGAGGCTCATTATAATGGCCTACTTTTCCGTACTTTTTTATATAGGAATTGTTTTTATATACAATAAATACAGACCTGTGCACGGTCTGAAAATGCCCCCCCCCGTTTTATTGGAGGATTTGCCCCCCCCCCCTCTGATGGCCCCCCCGCCAAAAAATAACAGAAAAAGAACCCTAAAAATATGACGCCATTTTTTATATGATGATGCCATCATCGCGAATTTTTTGAGTTTTTAGCCTATTTCAATGTATTTTAAGCCATTTTAGACCTATTTTTACCTTATTTCCGCTTTTTTTGTCCCTTTTTTCCCTTTTTCCCTATTTTATTTCTTTTTTTTTCTTCCCCCCTGCTTTTCCCCCCCGTTTAATGGTCCCCCCCCCCTGTTTCAAAAAAGTGCCCCTACCGCGCCCCCCCATGTTGCAACCAATCCCCCACAGTTTTAACCCCGGGGGGGGCCGTGCACATGTCTGATTTTTTCATTTTTTTAACCGACTTAAACCGTGTACCCTCCCTGTAATATTGGATTGGTCAAACCATAGGTGAGAACGGTCTGGGAAGCTAGGGGGGGTGGTTACCCGGGGTAAATAAAATTTTGAATTCTAGGAGGGGGGTTCCAGGGGGATCCGGAGTCCGGACCCCCTAACTTTTTAGGGGGGGTCGACCCCGGGGGGGGGGAGCAAAATTTTGAAATCTAGAGGGGGTCAGGTGGGGGTCCGGTGTCCAGAGCAAAACAGTTTTAAACCATAATAACTTTAATAATTGTTCTTTTTATAGCATAATACTGCATTTTATTGAATAAAAAGCAATATTCTGGTGTAAAAAGGGTGTAAAAACATAAATATGTGTTAAAAATTCACGTTTTTGGATGAAAATTTAGTATAAAAAAAGTACCTAAAACTTTCCCAAGGGGGAGGGGGGTCAGATTTCAAATTCTAGAGAGGGGTCAGGGCCCAGGGGTAAAATATTCGGAAATTTGGCGGGAGGAGGGCCTAGATTTTCGTCTAGAGGGGGTCCAAAATTTGAAGGCTAGGGGAGGTGGACCCCACCTGTGACCGGACCTCCCTCTTTTTTTTTTTTTTAAAGCTGAAGCGGGCCGGCCATGGATATTCCATATTACCGCCTACCACCCTATATCAGCACTGTTGTTGATGTAGAATGTTAGTCAAAGGCCCCACCCCTATCAGAGGATTTTAGGGATTAGATGTGAGGTTTTTTTTAATTACAGAGAGAACAATAAAAATTTATTTTACCTATCTCACATCTATTCCCTAGGCCTACGTTTGGTCGGTTTGTCTTACCGTGGGAGGAAGGCTTATCTTTTGGTTGCACAATAGTGTATGTAAAGATAAACCTACCTCTCACCTATGGCCCGAACCTGAGAAAATAAATCCAGAATTATCTTTTGATTTTGAGCTTCCCTTAAAATTTTTTAAAAATAAATTGAAAATCCCCAACAACTAAGCAAAAACAATAAAGAAAATAACACGATAAACCCTGACGAAGTTTAAAACCCAACTAAATGATTCAAGCAAGGTCCAATATTCAAAAATTGTAAAATGTAAAAACGATAAAGAAAAAGATAATTCCTTATTACACCCGTCACCAAGCAGAACGCAACTTATTAAAACCGTAATAATTTTTACAACATAATAACCATTGCATATACTAATAAAGTAGCATAGTGTTAAATGAATAAAAAAAACAAGTAACATAAGATCATATGGGCAGATAAAATATAGCGGCAAGCAAATGAAACGGCTGAATTACTAAAAAACAAAAAAACGATTTACATTAAACTGTTATTTTAATATTCCTGGCGGTCGCTCTATTTTAATCTTGATATTATATAAATCCTACTGAACTCCTAAACCCCCCCTCCACCTCCTCTTGGAATCGACGCCCGCTGTTCGAGAGGTGTCGGACGCTTATCTGCAAATCCTATACCCAAAGACAGAACTCAAAGAAATTCTTTCACAGCTATGAATTATTCCTCAACAGAAAAAAAGTCAACTGCCTAATCGACCAAGAATAAATTAGAAACCCGCATATCAAAAATTCCACCACCAAAAAAGGAATCTGAAGAAAAATACAATATACCTAATAAATCAAATCAACACTTCCAATATAAAAAGTCATGTGCCCGTCGTTGAAAGAGAAATACCAAACTATAAACATTCCACAAGCTTAATAAGAAATTCAGCGATAGATATCGTCAAGATTCCAATAGCAGCCGATCATCATCAACTAAAAGTAATCTGCATTCCTCTCTAACAGACTGGAAACGACGGGCACATGACTTTTTATATTGGAAGTGTTGATTTGATTTATTAGGTATATTGTATTTTTCTTCAGATTCCTTTTTTGGTGGTGGAATTTTTGATATGCGGGTTTCTAATTTATTCTTGGTCGATTAGGCAGTTGACTTCTTTTCTGTTGAGGAATAATTCATAGCTGTGAAAGAATTTCTTTGAGTTCTGTCTTTGGGTATAGGATTTGCAGATAAGCGTCCGACACCTCTCGAACAGCGGGCGTCGATTCCAAGAGGAGGTGGAGGGGGGGTTTAGGAGTTCAGTAGGATTTATATAATATCAAGATTAAAATAGAGCGACCGCCAGGAATATTAAAATAACAGTTTAATGTAAATCGTTTTTTTGTATTTTAGTAATTCAGCCGTTTCATTTGCTTGCCGCTATATTTTATCTGCCCATATGATCTTATGTTACTTGTTTTTTTTTATTCATTTAACACTATGCTACTTTATTAGTATATGCAATGGTTATTATGTTGTAAAAATTATTACGGTTTTAATAAGTTGCGTTCTGCTTGGTGACGGGTGTAATAAGGAATTATCTTTTACTTTATCGTTTTTACATTTTACAATTTTTGAAAATTGGACCTTGCTTGAATCATTTTGTTGGGTTTTAAACTTCGTCAGGGTTTATCGTGTTATTTTCTTTATTGTTTTTGCTGAGTTGTTGGGGATTTTCAATTTATTTTTAAAAAATTTTAAGGGAAGCTCAAAATCAAAAGATAATTGTGGATTTATTTTCTTAGGTTTGGGCCATAGGTGAG
>JASAMX010004216.1:0-10188 GCA_030248175.1 Microlaimidae sp. YZB2_3 | reverse complement strand
TTTAACAAAGTCTTGCTTAGTGCTTATTACACTGTCACGAATCAAATTCCAATATTGCGGGGAACAATTATTTTTCAATTTGTTACACCGATAAGGTTAAAATTTGAATTTAATTGGGAAAAGTTTAGAACTGAATTCTACGTACATACGGGACGTTTTGTACAATCCGGGAAAATTTTTTATTTCATTTGAAGATGCTTTTAAAAGTAAATATTAAATACTTACATGATCATTATTGGTAACTTTTATGTTCTAGCGGGTGTGCATTGCCGGCAAATTTCACTTTAACCGCGCCTTAGTTTTAGTACTAAAGGTGCTAAAAAATCACTTTTAGCCTTACCTTTAGTACTAAGCCCAAAAAAAGGCTTAGTACTAGACACTTTGGCCTCACTTTGCCAAACTGACGAACATACTCCCAAAAACAGACATGTTCATGCTGTTAAATTATCCTTTAAGGTTATTCTTAGCATTGTACTGTTAAATTAACAGTAAAAAACTCAACACTAAAAACTTCTTTGACGTTTATTGCATCGGATTTAAGTTTTTTTTCTTTAAAAATACCATATTTAGCGTTACTTTTAAGTTTTAAAGTCCTTGAATTGTATATAATTTAACCTTAAATGTTAATATACATGTAGTCATTATTTTTTCTAAAGCATATTAACCAACATTTCACACAATGAATTGATACTAGATATTGTTCACAATAGTGATTAGTTTTACTAACAAAGGGCCAGCTTATTTCAGTGCATTTTTAAATGCTTTAGCTGTGTCCAGCAATATGCGAATAAATAATAAATAAATAAATAAATAAGTGAAAACTGTCCGGACAGACCTTAAAAATAAGTAAAAAACCTATCACAGCTCTTCTTTAATTGCTTTAACAAAAATCACGCAAAAATAATTAATGCTATCAATTTCTAATTGTTATTTTATTTATTACCAATTTTTTTGTTTCGTAAAAACTGTGTTAAATTTTTAACATATGTAATTGTTCTGATCTAGCTTTTAGAATTATCTAAACAGAAATTATTTGGACGAAAAAAAAACTTAGTTATTTATTAAGTTTATGAGGCTGCAGACAAAAAGGCATGTGTTGTTTGCTCTGTATTGTGTTGTGTGTTGTCTGTGTTGTGTCCTAATACTTGATTTCCTCGTGCCCGGACTCTAAACGCCGTTCCATACCCGCATCCGAGGCAAATTTTTCCTCCCGAAGAGTGGTCTTCCCTGATTGGTCAGCAAAGGAAAAGAAATTTAGATTAATTTTGCGTTCGTAGGCTTTGAAATAAAGTGTTTCGAGCGTTAAAACAGTGCAAGTTATACACTATGCCACTTAAATCTTTTAACTTTAACAATTTTTCTACAAATTTAAATGAGGATTTTCGTAACTTATAAGCTTATTTCTTTAAAGTTATTAAATTTGTAATAATATTAGGAGTAGTAGTGCAGTTTGCGGAGCTACTGTGACCTAAAAGCACATATTAGAGTCCCGAAGTCTGCCCTGTTTTGGTATTATTCAGTTGAAAAACTATGTAATAATTTTAATTTTATGAATTTTTTTATTTTGAAAAAGGTTAAGCAACAAATTTGAGCACATTTAAAATTTTTCAAATGTGTGTAAAATGTGGCAGCCGCGTACGTTAAATTAGTCAAATAAACAGGACGAAGTTCTAGATTTCCTTGTTTTTGAAGATATATCATAAGCATATTCTTAAAAATTGTATCGTCCATATTAAAGTAAAACTTGTAACAATTTATTAAAAAAACACAACACGATAGTTTATTTTTAAGCTCGTTTTAATGTAATTTTTAACAGTGAAATGCATCAATTTAAATTTTTATAGTTTTAATATGTTTTTTGCACGCACTGTTTGTGTTCTGTTTTGTTTTGAACAGCAAATTAAGAAGAAATTTTTAAGAAAGAAGAAAAAAAAAGATTTAGAAGAATTAAGAAGAAAAAAAAGAAACTACTAGATACTCTAATAACTCAATATAAAATTCTTTATATCTCTGTAAAATTTCATACGGCAAATATAACCGTTCCATATGAACTTGGGAGCTGAAAATTAGGGAATTTTGGTCTGGGGCTTTAAACAGGAGCTACAGGAGGTCTGGAGAAGAGATTATTATTATTATTATTTACTTTCGTCCTAAGACAGGAACACAGAAAAGCAGGTATACACCGCATTGCACTTGTATGACGCTATAAGCAAAACTGAATAATTTTTTAATACTACCCCTTCATTTCCAAACTCAAACGAATTTATGACTTCCTGAAATTGGTAACAAAAAGCAGTTAAAAACCTATTTAGTTTTGCAAAATACGAAAAATATAAAAAAATTTTAAAAAAATTTAAAACCTAAATATCACAATCATCAATTCCAAAGCTCCGCTTTTCACGGAACTCCGGAGAAACCGCCGGTCCTCTAAAACACTGTCTTATTTTTGGTACTGTTTTTATAAATATTTAAAGAGTAATGTCAAATTATTTGTCAGAAAATTTTTGAAAAATATTTTTTTAAACGAATAAAAACCAATGAAAATAAAAATAAGCTCAAACAAGCTTTAAATTGCGCATTTCCAGGGCGGAGCTCTGGAGCTTCTTCCACTTTAAAATTGCCGGAGCTCTGGGGCATTTATTAGTTTTATGATTTTTTTAGACTCCAAAATGTGTGTAAGTAATAAAAACGAAAAACACAATATTTAAGTTTAAGTTAATAATCAATATTTTTAAGTGGAAAACATTATAGTATGCGTGAAACAAAGCTAAAAAACCATTTTTAATAAAATATGGTTGAAATATATCTGGCTGACCTCATAATTTGTAAAGGAGTCGGAGACAAGTGGACCAATTAAAATTGTGCGGTTATGACGCATTTAAAAAAACGAATTAGAGCGCATAATTTTTTTAATTCCCGTTTTTTTCAGAAAATATACTAAAGTTATTCAGTTTTTACCCTCCAAAAAATTAAATTTTTGTTTAAAATTAAGTAATTTGATAATTAATTGTTAAAATATGGTATTTAATCTTTATTATTTAACCATTTTTACTGAAAAATTTAACTAATTTTGTTGTTAAATAGTCGATTTAATTCTACAAATCATCGAGGTCAGGTAGGTTTGATTTGCCGATAACAAATAAACACAATCGACACATAAAATAGTTATAAATAAATAGTTTTAATAAAAAAAGTAAACAGTCCGATACGATACTGAATCAAATGCTAAAATCAAAAACCAGCGAACGCAAAATTAAACTCAGCTTTTTTTTTCTCAGCTGACCAATCAGAGAAGACCTTGGAGAAGGGAGAGAAGGTTGCCCCGGATGCGGGTATGGAACGGCGTTTAGCTGCCCGGACGTGCGGGTCTAGGCCCGGACATGCGGCCCTAGGCCCGGAAATGCGGCGCTAGGCTTGAACATGCGGCTCTAGGCCCGGACATGGGGACCTAGGGCCGGACATGCGGGTCTAATTGGATTTTATGATACACGCTGCTGCAGACCGCTTTGACATACCTTTATTGTGAACGGGACACGGGGGTACTGGACACGAGGGTACTGGAGACAAGGGTACTGGACACGAGGTTACTGGACGCGAGGTTACTGGACACGAAGGTGCTGGGCTTAAAAAAATTGCGTTCACCACAACCTCGCAGCAAAATCGATTCATTATGCAAGAGGGGCACGAGGGTACTGGACAGGAGGGTACTGACGAACAAAAAACATAACCTTCCCGCATAAAGCGATAAACTTATTGCATAACAATATAGTTTGTTTTACTTAAAAATCGTTTAGTTAGTTTTACTGACTTATAAAAAATAAAATTATAAAAAAATTATTGAGAAGACATAAAAAAATAATAATTTCATGTTTGACATTTTCGTGTTATTTGTCTACATTTTCGTGCATCTAAAAAAAATAATTAGCTTTAAAAATGCTGAGAATCTATGAGACGATTCGAAAGATAATAAACATTAGAGTTATTATTACTGTTATGCTTAGATTGTGCTGTCAAAACATTTTTGTCGTTATTTTCCGTGGTGTGTGGAAAAAATGAATTCATAATAATACCTTCTAAAAAAGTAACTGCAAAAATAATTGCAAATAGTACTGCTATTAATAACCTTGCAAAAACAATGTAGTAAAATATTTTCCGAAAAACAATTGCCTGCCAATTTTTAAAAGTAAAATATTCCCTATTTTTTTAAGCACACTATTATTAAAATAGAATAAATAGAATAGAATAGTTTTATTGTTGCAAAGATTACGGTTATGTAACACACTTACAAATAAATAAAATAAAATAATATATCACATACGTTGTTATATGAAAGAAAAAAAAAGTTACATATATAAAACCAACACAAACAAAAAAACATACAAATGAACAAAAGAGCATAATTTATTTGTGACTGGGTATTCAGTACATCTTATAAAAAACATAGTGAAATAAAATGAGTTTACTTGATAAAAGCCAATATTTTATTTCGGAAAATGGAAAAAAACTGAGATGAAACTATACTTTACGGCAATGTGTTCCATAGCTTAGCATTACAATTGCCAAAAAATACTTATATACGTCTAATCTACAAAATTTTTCTCTCAGCTTTAACCTATTATTACGCGTACGTGTATTATTTTCAACAGCTATGAATTTTTCACTGGGTACATCTACCATATTAGTTAGCAATTTATAACACATAAAAACAGAATATAAGCTATAAGCATATATTCTGTTTAAATATAGTATAAGCTTTAAGCAGAAGAGACCTGTTAGTTGTACGAAACCCTCAAAATAATTCGGTTTTGGGCTTTAGCGGATATATGGGAATAGTGATCAGAAAATTTGAAATTTGACGACATAAGAATACCCAAATCACGAACACATTTTTTTGCCTTCCATCAAACTATTATTTAACAGATACCTAGATTTTACATTTTTTATTTCCTACATGAAGTACACAGCATTTATTTATAGCAATGTTTAACTGCCATTTGCTGTACCAATATCAAAAGTTATCCAATTTTTTTGGAAATTTATTTTATCGTTTTCATCCTCGATTATGCTATACATTTTTGCATCATCGGCAAACGTATTTTTTCTTTGCTCATTACCCTTGTGTCCAGTACCCTCGTGTTTAGTACTCTCGTGTCCTAGAATCACCTTTATTAGATTATCCACTTTTGGTATAACTTAGTAGAAAGAATTAGATTATGATTATAATTGTGAAGAATGTATAGTGTATATTAAAAATAAATTAATAAACTTATGTTTTAACTTTTGAAGTTATAACAGCTGACTGCGCTGCTAATAAGATGTGCAAGCAATGTGCAGCTCAAGAGGAGTGTGGTTGGGACGACTTGGAACAGAGCTGCAAGCCTGGAACTGCAAATGGTAATTATTAATTTTATCAAAAAGGTAATATAAATTGATGAATTCACTTAAAATATAATTGCATATAATTTTGTTGTGATTTCATGGAAATCTTCAATTACTAGCGCAATTAAACCAAAAACATGCTTTTATTTTGCTTTTTTTGTTAAACTCAAGGTTAAATTAATTAAAACCAAAAAAATGCCATCACTCATCATAACCCATTTTTACAAGAATCTGTGAATTACTTACAGGATTTAATTTATATATTTTTTAGTCCTAAAAGTAGTTCTGGTTGTATTTTCTTGAATATCGATTGTTATGGATGTTCTTGAAACGCCAGGGAGGCCTCCAGCATTTCGCGAGTAGGACTCACAGGGATTTGTGTGAGTAGTGATTATATGCAAATTTTTGTTTTGCCGACATTTTTCGGGATGTTTTATGCATCTTTATGCTTTAGCTACAAAATCTTTAGCTTTTTGTTTCTCTGTAACTATTTCCAACAAATAACTGGACAAAGAAATCTAATGTTTATGTAACTTTATAAAACCGCTCTTTGTACATTATTTCATAAAATTGTCGAACATTCAATTTTTTTAAAAGTTTATTTTGTATGTAAAAATTTACATAGAACTAAAAATGCATTAGACGTTTGGAAACACTTTCGGTATAACAAAATTTTGCTTAAATTTTGCCTGCATAAATCTATCTTTACATTTAAGCATAGCATTTTATAAATGAAAAAAATTTCAATGAAATCAAACGTTTGTACTGTGTTTAAAAGCCCAAAAATATTTTACATAAATGACTGCAGGACCGAATGATGGAGCAGCAACTCGGTGGTTTTACAGGAATTGTATGACCGATGACATAAGCAAAGGTTGCTCTGGGCAAATAAAACGGATGGGATGCGTTCAAAAGTCTTGTGAAGTTGGAAATAACGACAGTTTCTCCTGTCAAAAGTGCATGGATTTCCAGAATTGCTTTAAGGTATTTATTTCCATTGTATAATTTAGTCTTTTAAATGTGTGGTACCGAGTCAAACTTTGTAAAGCTTTTTTTCGGTAAAACTTTTATTACTTAGATTTATACTTATTGAGAAATCTTTCAAGTACATAATTTTGAAAAAAAATGCGATTTTTGGGGGTCATATCTTCTGAACCCATAAAGATATTTTAGCGAAAGAAATTTTGTGGCCTATTGGGGGCAGGGATAAGATTTTCACAACAAATCATTAAAATCGAAAACAAAAAGTTTGACTCGGTAGTCGGTACTGCACCTAAAGTAAATGAAGGCTCTCTAGTTGCACTAAATGAATGTGAATTGGGAAAACTTTTTACAAGCATTACAGCCGGCTAACTGTAGTGGGGCAAAACAGTCGGTACTGCACCTAAAGGTAAATGAAGGCTCTCTAGTTGCACTAAATGAATGTGAATTGGGAAAATTTTATACAAATATTACACCCGGCTAACCGTAGTGTGGCAAAGATGAATCGAATATTTAACATAATTTTAACAAAAACTGCTTAGTGTTTATTACACTGTTACGAATCAAATTCCAATAATGTCCAGAACTAAGTTTTTTTTTTCAATTTTTTACACCGACAAGGTTAAAATTTTAAAATGGTTGAAAAAAGTACAAATTGAATTCTACGTACATACAATACGTTTTGTACAATCTGGGAAAATTTTTTTATTTGATGTGAAGGTGCCCTTTTCAAAAGTATATATTAAATACTTTTTTACATAATCATCATGGTAACTTCTATGTTCTACGGGTGTGCATTGCCGAAAAATTTCATTTTAGCCGCGCCTTACCTTTAGTACTAAAGGTCAAAACTCGTTTAATCTTAGCTTTAGTACTAAGCCCAAAAAGGGCTTAGTTATAAAACACTTTAACCTTAGCTTTTCGGAAATTAAAAAAGGATTCCTTTTTAAGGTAATTCTTAGCTTTGCATTGTTAAGTTTACAGTAAAAATTCAAAATTAAAAACGTTTTTAACGTTTATTGCATTCAGGTTTTAGTTTTTTTATTGTAAAAATAATATTTTTAGGGTTAATTTTACAGTTTTAAAGTTTTTTTCGGCTTAGTACAAAAACTAAGACGCGGCTAAACTGAAATTAGCTGGCAAAAACTCGGCAAAAGGTATGGGCCTGGCAAAACGTGTAGCATTTGCCAAGAAAATGACAAATCACAAAAAACCTGAAGTGTTCTCACCAAACCAAAAACATGATTGTTTAATGAGATTTATATCAGTAAAAGAGGGAGGTAGGCTGAAGTCCACCCCTTCCCCTTTAACCTAAAAATTTTGGACCCCCTTCTAGACAAAAATTGAGTACTCCCCAAAAAATTTTAAATTTTTTTAACCTAACTCCCCTTCAGAATTTTGAATCTGACACCTCAAAAGTATTTTGTTTTACAACAAGACCCACCCTGATCTTCTTCTAGATTTTAAAATTTTTTTGTCCCGGGTTTTCTACTTAGAAAATCAGTGAGTACAGAAGGACTCCCTAAGACTTCCCTCCCAGGATTAAAGATGCAACTTATCTCGGATAAGCAACCACCCAATCCCGTCCCCCCCCGCGGCCCTTGCCTGCCAAAAGGTTACTCACTTTGAGTGGAGTATGCTATTTTTTCTTTAAAAGTAACATAAAGTGAATTTTTTAAACAATAATGCTAATTAAAATTATTAAAAGACTTTTGGTTTCAAAATGCTGTGAGTATGGGTTTTTTTAAGCATTAAAAAGGAGTGATATTTTTGAAGTATTTTTTGAGTTTTTAGGTGCTTAATATCAAAATAATCTCATTTTTACTATTTCATATGGGCCTTTTGTGAAGTTTATTATGCAGTAAGCGTAAAAATGTTGGTTAAATATGCTTTAGATAGAAAAAATAATGACTACATGTATATTAACATTTAAGGTTAAAACTGCAATATACAAGGCAAGGACTTTAAAACTGTAAAAGTAACGCTAAATATGGTATTTTTAAGAAAAAAAACTTAAATCCGATGCAATAAACGTCAAAGAAGTTTTTAGTGTTGAGTTTTTTACTGTTAATTTAACAGTACAATGCTAAGAATAACCTTAAAAAAGGGATATTTCTTAAAACAATATGAACATGTCCGTTTGGAGATGTTCGTCAGTTTGGCAAAAGCTAAGGCGAAAGTGCTTTAGTACTAAGCCTTTTTTTGGCTTAGTACTAAAGGTAAGGCTAAACGAATTTTGGACCTTTAGTACTAAAGCTAAGGCGCGGTTAAAGTGAAATTTTCCGGCAATGCACACCCGTAGAACATAAAAGTTACCAAATAATGATCATGTAAAAAAGTATTTAATATTTACTTTTGAAAAAAGCATCTTCAAATGAAATAAAAAATTTTCCCAGATTGTACAAAACGTGTGGTATGTACGTAGAATTCAATTTGTACTTTTTCCAATCATTTTAAAATTTTAACCTTATCGGTGTAACAAATTGAAAAAAAAATTGTTCTGGGCAATATTGGAATTTGATTCGTGACAGTGTAATAAGCACTAAGCAGTTTTTGTTAAAAATTTGTTAAATATTCGATTCAATTTTAAACATTATTGCTAACAAAGTTATTTTTAAGCAATCCAACGATTCTTGCCATATTTGGGACGAAATGAAATGCCCTGGAGGTTTTGCAACACCTGACTACAGCGACCCTGATAGAATAAAAAAGAGTGTATTAAATCCGGCTGTGTTACAGGTAAACCATACTTTGTTTTAGTAAAACAAACCAAATAAATAAATTTATTTGTAATGAATAAATAAATAAATCTAAAACAGTTGATCCAAAACAAACCGAATAAATAAATCTATTTAAAATTTTAAATGAATTAAAAAACCATTATAATAAAAACTTTAAATTTTAAGGCTTATTTGATCATTGTTTAAAAAAAACAAAACAATTTAACATGGCTGATAGTAACAAAAATATATAATATACCGAAAAATGTGCAACTCCTATATAAAAAAGTACGGAAAAGTAGGCCATTATAATGGGCCTCTCTATTTAAATGGCACTCTCCATTATAATAGTCATAGTAGTCATTTTAATTCGACGAGTTAAAATGGAGAGGAAGCCATTATAATAACCATTTATTAATTTAATTTCACTTCATATATACTCACAAGTGTAATACTGTCGGGGCCCCCACGAGTTTTTGCGTGTTGGGTTAATACTGTCCAACACGGTAAAACTCATGCGGCCCCTACAGTATTACACTAGTGAGTATATATGAAGTGAAATTAAATCAATAAATGGCTATTATAATGGCTTCCTCTCCATTTTAATTCGACTAATTAAAATGACTACTATGCTATTATAACGGAGGGTGTCATTTAAATGGAGATGCTCATTATAATGGCCTACTTTTCTGTACTTTTTTATATTGGAGTTGCACATTTTTCGGTATATTACATATTTTTGCAAATAATGCAAAAAAATTTTTCTAAAATAAATATTGTAAACTTTAATTTAATAAAATTAAATAATAAATTATTGGTAAAATTTAAGCTGCAATTTTCACTTTTTTGTAACAATCAATAGAAGCTCAGTATTGCTTTTCGTTCATAAAATCGACTAATGGCAGAAGAAACCAAGTTTTAGCACAGTTCCAATTTTCCTTCCTGCGATAAAATCAATAAAGCATTTACATTCTAAGGCTGGTTCATACTTATGACAAAACGTCTTTTGGATAAAGTCCAAAAGACAAAAGTCCTTTGGACTTTGTTCAAAGGACAAACACAGCGTCAAAACGTCCTTTGGACTTTGTCCTTTGGATTTTGTCCAAAG
>JASAMX010004214.1:0-13530 GCA_030248175.1 Microlaimidae sp. YZB2_3 | reverse complement strand
TGTTATTTTTACGTTTATTTTATTGGTATTATCAAAGGTGGATAATCTAAACTTTTATTACGACCGTAATAAAAGTTTAAATAATTCACACAAGAAAAATGTAAATAATATATTCGCCAGAGCAGTCGGCCACGTCACACCCTTATGGTAAAAATAACAAGAACGCAATGCAGCAAAATTAACTTCTTTTGTGGCCGGACGTGCGGCTTTTGGCCGGACGTGCGGTTTTTGGCCGGACGTGCGGCTTTTGGCCGGACGTGCGGCTTTTGGCCGGACGTGCGGCTTTTGGCCGGACGTGCGGCTTTTGGCCGGACGTGCGGCTTTTGGCCGGGGCTTTTGGCCGGACGTGCGGCTTCGAGGCGGCTTCTTCCGGAGTCCTTCTGGCCGGACGTGCGGCCTGAATTGGATTTTATGATGCACGCTGCTACAGACCGCTGTGACATACCTTTATTAGATTATCCACCTTTGATATTACGTAATCTATTTAATTACTCTTTGTTTGGTTTCCCTCCAAAAATGTTATAAATTTGCATAACCCATGTATTTTATTAGATAATAAAGAGTCGACATAAAATAGACTTACCCTAGTTACCTGTCTTTAAGTTCTGTTTTGTTAAATTTCGGAGCTTTAATTTACCTAAAAACTTATAAATAGACCATGTTTCCGACTCTTTTGGTGATAAATCGCTGAAGTGCATATACATCAGCCAATTAATTCTCAGCCCCTTGAAAAAAAATAACTTACCTTTTATTTTCTAAAAAGTAACATAAACATAATTATTCTGAATGTTAATATTAGCATATCAAATCTTACCAATCTTGTTCAAAAGCCAAAACTAAAATAAACGTTAAAACTTTTTACCCTGATATTGTGAACATTTTTGTAGGGTCTCTATAAAGTTTTTCAGCCCTCCTTTAATTAACATAGGCTGCTAATTGCTAAAAATTTCGAAAACCGTGATGGTCTCAAAAAGTTCAATTAAAAATCTTATTTATGTTTAAGCAAATGAATAAAAAAACAGTTTATTACTTTTTGATTTTAAAGGGCTGACAAATGGGTCAAAATTTCTTATTTTTGCTCAAGCCAAACGGGGTTGATAAGTATTAAAAAGAGGTAATAACTAAAATTGTATAATATGTATTGTATATTCTTCTAAACGCCCTTAAGAGTTTTTGATAATACAAACCACGCACTTAACGTTTATTTAAGATGCTTTGTAAATAAGTATTTTCAAATTAGCTTTTATGGGTTTGTTTTCAACATTTTTGTTTACGACTTCGCCACCTTGAAAAATACTTCTAGTCATGACAAACATAAAAAAATCTTGTTGTTTTATTAAGTGACTAGTTTGGTTTCCATTAAAGTTTTCCATTAAGAACTTACTAAAATGATTTTTATCATTGAATCCGTTCTTAATTATTCTTTCTTATGCATATTATATTACTGTGAATTAAGAATTTTGCTTACATCATTGAAACCTTTTATAAAATAAAAGAAAACTTCTTTCTTTCAAAAGAAAATTAAATTAACTTAAGCATAAATGATATGCAATCAATCAACAATAAAATTCCGTGGCAGTTAAATATCTTTTTTGATAGTTTTTTCCTTTACGTTAAGCTATTTTTACAATAAAAAATTGTAAACATTTTTACCCTAAAAATTGTGAACATTGTTCTGATTTTATGTTAGTAACAACTACAGTATTAGTTGGTTATTTATTTTATTTATACATAAATAATAACATTTATTTTTAGTTGATATTTTTAAAATTAAAAAAACAAACTTTTTTATAAATTTTTTTAGGGTTTTAAGAGAACAATTTACACTTAACCTAACTAATATAATAACCTATTTCGTCACTTTATTTTAACTAGAATAGGTTATTGGACAAGTCCAAGGAGAAGTGCGACTCATCAGCTAGTTCTTCTCGTCAAACTTTTACAAAACAAGAAATTGTAAAATAATAAAGACATGTACATTATTTATTGTTTTTTAAATGCATATTTTGTGTTTAATTAAATAAATTACTAAAATTATGATAAATTATATTTATTAAATTATTGTTATATTTACTATACATATAATGCCTGTTTATATACTTATAACAATAAATTTTTATATAAAAATTTTTTTTAAGAAATAAAATTTTTTTGGTTTTTGTTATAATAAACTTAAGTTTTATTTAACCTAAAATATGTAAGAATGTGTGCTGTGTTTATTGTTTATATAAGTTTGGTTGGTAAGGATAAGGGTTTCTTTTTAGTGATTTATAATAATTAGTTATGTAATGTGAGGAAGCATTTTTTAATTTTTAATTTTTAGCTTTAGAGAAGTTTTAAACTAAAAAAAGTTTAAGTTTTGTCGCCAGTCTCATTTATATTTTCAAAAAAAGATACATAAAAAAATTTTAACAACACAGTTTTTTAATAAAAATTTAAAATTTTGTTTAACTTGTTTTTAAAATAAAACACTTATTTGCTTATTTAAATGTGTATAGCAAATTTTAAAAGTTTTTGGTGCTGCAAAAATTGATACTTTTTGTTGTTAAACTATTTATTTAAAGAAATATTAATTATTATAAAAATAAACTAGTTTATCTTATAATGCAGAATTTTTAGACTTTTTCAGTATTATTACCAGCCATTTTTTCTTCCTCAATTTTGATAACGACACTGACAAGGGTCCTTATTTATTTGACCTGGCAAGTTTGTTGGGAACTGGTTTTGGACAGTATATCCAGAGTGGTGAATTGTGAATAATAGGTGCCAGGATTCCTCAAAACTGCATTGTTTTATTACTATTTTACTTTGAGGTGATGAAATAATGAGTCCCATGTACAAGTTGAAGCGTGATTGAGAAGTGCGGAAACCATGATATGTTTGATTTTTGTTGGCGTCCTTGCCTGCGGTTATTGATGTTGTAAAAAATGTCAGAGTTACGCAGTAGTGTTGTAAAAAGTATTGATTTTTGATTATTTTAAGTAAAAGTAAAAGTAATTTGAAAAATTTTAATTTAAGTAAAGTAAGAGTAAAAGTAATTTGTAATTTTTTAATTTAAGTAAAGTAAAAGTAAAAGTAATGGTCAAAATTTTATTTAAGTAAAGTAAAAGTAAAAGTAAGACCTATTTTTTAAAGTAAAAGTAAGAGTAAAAGTATAATAAAAGTAATTTTGAACGGAGTTTGAACACTGGTTTTTGGAGCTCCAAAGCTCTGTTCCAAAGTTTTTTTGCTAATTTTATGTATAAATTATCATTTTAATAAGTTTTTAGTCAAAATAAATGGTTTTAGCGTGTTAGTGGCTTAAAAAATGTTCTCTTGCCATTTACTTTACAAAAAGCCCATGGGGAATTTACCCTTTCAAATTACTTAAATTTTACTTAAATTAATTTAAGTATTTGCAGAGGAAAATCCGAGTAAGAGTAAAAGTAAAAGTATTTGAAATTTCAAAAGTCGAGTAAGAGTAAAAGTAAAAGTAATTGAAATTTCAAAAGTCGAGTAAAAGTAAAAGTAAAGGTAATCCAAAATCCGTTACTTTTATTACTTTAAGTAAAAGTAAAAGTAACTTTTTACAACACTATTACGCAGGGATGGTGACTGCGACTCGATTTATTTGCATATACGTTACTTTTTAAGCAAAGGGTAAATATAATGGGTCAGATTAATAAAAAAAAACGGTGACTGATTATTTATTTATTATAGCTAAAAGTTACTTGATTAAAAATGAGTTTAGAAATTTTTTAATATTATAAACATTAAAATAAAATTATACTATAAATGGATGGTTTAAGGCAAATTTATGATATTTTAAATGTTAACTTACATTAAGTTGTAAATAAACCAAATTGTTTATGCATATTTTTTAAAAAAAGTAAAGAAAATTTTTAACAATTATAAAGTTTAAAAAATTTTATATTATGATTTATTTTGGTTTATAATATATTTTAACATTTTTGTTGCATCTTTTTATTTGTTATATCAAATTTTGAAGCCAACAATTTATAGCGTGTGCAACACTTTATGAAGGTATTATTAATTTCTGTATGTATGAAATCAAGATTTTTGTATGTATTAAATATTTCCCTGATTTTTTCAAAAAAATATTTTTTGGTTGAACAAATTCCACCAAACCTAACAAATTGCGAAAAAGTACATTAAGTGATAAGTAATTGGATACACTGCTATCTTTATGAATATATCTTAATACCTTAAAATCAAAGTTTTGTTATATTGAAATGCTCACATGAGCTGATTATTTATAGAACAAACTTAATTTACTGGATAAATATAAAATATAAAATTATACAACAAACAAGGCATAGAAGATAAATGTAGTGCAAATTTTATAAGGAATAATGATAAGACCTCTGTTTTAATGCAAACGCAATTACAATTTTTAACAAAACACTACTATAAAACTAACATAAAATAAAACTATTACATAATATACCTACAAACTATGGCGTTTCGGGCATAAGTTTAAGACGCCTCTGTACTGCCCTTTTCAGTTAAATACGCGGTTTCTAAAAATCACGGATGAGTTAAATACATGGACATATACATCTATGTCAATCTGACTATCCATAACTTTTATTGTTAAATCTAAATAATGTATTTCCTTCTTTCCAATGGAAGTGTCGTTTTAAAGAAGACATACTGGATAAACGTTTTTGCTAATATTCATAAAGTCACGGGAGTTTGATGATCCAATATCATCTACATATTTACAGGTATTAGCTAGAAGTTTTCAGTGAGCAGGGTGGGCTTTAAGATATTTGAGTTCTGCAAATGAAAGAGAAAGATCAGCTATTTGTGGTGATGCATTTCCACCCATAGGGATGCCTGATACCTGTTTAAAAATTATACCTGCGAATTTTATGTAGCAGTTGTCTGATGATGAAAACCGTGATGATCTCAAAAACTTCAATTAAAAATCTTTTTTGTGTTTAAGAAAATCATTAAAAATACAGTTTATTACTTTTTGATTTTAAAGGGCTGATAAATGCGTCAAAATTTGTTATTTTTGACTCAAGCCAAACGGGGTTGATAAGTTTTAAAAAAAGGTAATAACTAAAATTGTGTAATAGGTATTGTATATTTTTCTAAACGCACTTAAAAGTTTTTGATAATACGAACTACGCATTTAACGTTTATTTAAGATGCTTTGTTATATAAGTATTTTCAAATTAGCTTATTTACATTTATGGGTTTGTTTTCAAGATTTTTGTTTACGACTTCGCCACCTTGAAAAATACTTCTAGTCATGACGAACATAAAAAAATCTTGTTGTTTTAATAAGTGACTAGTGTGGTTTCCATTAAAGTTTTCCATTAAGAACTTACTAAAATGATTTTTATCATTGCATCCGTTCTTAATTATTCTTTCTTATGCATATTATATTACTGTGAATTAAGAATTTTGCTTACATCATTCAAACCTTTTATAAAATAAAAGAAAACTTCTTTCTTTTAAAAGAAAATTAAATTAACTTAAGCATAAATGATATGCAATCAATCAACATAATAAAATTCCGTGGCAGTTAAATATCTTTTTTGATAGTTTTTTTCTTTACGTTAAGCTATTTTTACAATAAAAAATTGTGAACATTTTTATCGTAAAAATTGTGAACATATAGTTTAATTTGGTACGGGGTCTTTAGAGCCAGAAACAGGGAACTTGGAGCCATCGAAAATTTTTGGGAACTTGGAGCCACGAGCATTAGGAACTTGGAGCCTTTCAGAAAAAATTGGTTTGGGCTAAAATTTTGGTTTCGCTTAGGTAAATGTTTTAGCGATTTTTATTTTTGGCTCCAAGTTTCCAACTTAACGGCTCCAAATTCCCAAACTACAGCTCCAAGTTCCCTATTTTTGGCTCCAAGTTCCAGTTCCAAGTTCCTTAGGCTCCATCGACCCTAAATCTTTAATTTTTCTAAATAATATTGTAAAATATTTATACACTTGTTAAATATTATGTGATTCAAAATAAGGAAGTATAATCAAAGTTCGCACAACTCATAATACTGTGCGTTTATGTAGTGGGTTTTCAACCCTTATTTTAATCTTATTCACTCTTATCTCAGGTAAATTTAATTTAATTTAATCTAATTTAATAAACGTTTAATAATAATAATAATAATAAGTTCTTAGGAATTATAATACACACATGAAATTGACCAAAAATATGATTTTTTCTGTACTGAAATAGATTGGATTATAACAACCGAGGCCTCAGTTTTTAGTGATATGAAACAAAATTTCCCCACATGGTTTTGCGTATTTCGAAACAATAATATTCAATGTATACAGTTGTATGTGAGCGAGTGTAAACGCGCATTTTGACTATTAATAACCTGCTAAACCCTTTGTGAACGTATTTAGCATAATTCTGTGAAAACTCTAAGTCTGGATACCTTTTAGTGGCAGAAAAACAAATAAAAAACCAAAACTATGGTGTTTTTGCTATAAACACAAATCTATAAAAATAAGTATACTTTACTTTTTACGCTTTTTATTCAAACTGTAAATGGAGTAGTGTGTTGTATTGCTTTAATAATTTTTTGTTTATTTTTTTATTTTGTTTGTTTCAAACAAAATAATTTTTTGTTTATTTTGTTATTTTGTTTGTTTCAAACAAGACTAATTTAGGTAGTAAATTAGAATTAATCGTAATTATTTTTATGTTAATGGCAAAATTTGAATTATTAGTACAAATTTAATTTAAAAATTAAACAAATAACTATTCAAGTACGGAGTCCTTTAGGGTTGTCATGTTGATAATTAAAATTAAAATTGTTAGCTTTTAAAAGTTTTAGAGTTTTTATCTGCTACTAAAATACGTTTTACATCTGAAATTGAATCTCATTATGAATCTCGTTGTAAATCTCATGTTGAATCTCATTACGAATTACCTTTTCTTGATTGTTTTATCAAACGTTTTAAAAACAAGATTGAAATTAATGTTTACCGAAAAGCGACCCATTCAAATAGGTATATATCAAAATACTTTTTTATTCCAAACCAATATATTTTCTTCAACTCTCAATACATTAAAATTGCGCGAGCTTCGGTATTGCACTAATTTATTCTTGCTAAAAAATGAATTGGAATTTCTTACAAATATTTTTGTAAATTTGCATGGTTATGATCAAAAATTTGTGTCGCATGGTTATGATCAAAAATTTGTGTCAAGGTTTTTTGATATTACGCATTTTAAATCTATTTGTGCTTTATTAACAACCCCAAAATCTAAATTGCCTATTATTTCATTACCGTTTTTTGGGTCCGCTTCGTAAAAAATCATAAATATTCTAAAAAGCGTTGGTGTGTTTTTAATTCATAACATTGTATTATTCTTCGATTTCCTGACGAATGCCTGTGTTTTATCAGGTTGAATCGTAGAATAAAGCTATTTTTATTACTTATTTCTGTCTTAAAACGCCATTCAACAAGCTAACAATTTTAATTTTAAATAACTATTCATTTACGATTTTTATAAGTTTTTCTTATATTAATTAATGTTTTCACCATTCGAAATAATTAGAAATTGAACCGGATCCGGACCGGATCTGTACAAAATATTTCAAATTTAATACTATTGTCTAATAATAAAATATAATAATAAAAAGGTATTTATTGTATGGGCTAATTTGTATGGGCTAATATTGTATACAAAATAACCTCAACAAAGGAAAGAAAAATGGTATAAGCTTAAGCTTTCTAAATGGTACCCATAAAATAAATATATTAAAATAATGAAAAAAAATTATAAACAAAATTATAAATTAATGTTACATAATTATGTTAGGTTTTATAAAACAACTCTGTCATTGTTTTCATAATAAAACAGCATACATAGATACTGTGGAGATATTTGGTTCTTCTTGGGAGGGTGACGACCAACATGACAAAGCTGAAATTTTGGATTATATTTTTTATAGCACTTAAAAACATACATGGGCAAGTTGGTCCGGAGTGGGGGGGGGTAAACCCCAAATTAGGGGGCTTAAAATCCAAGAAACGCAAAATACCCATATCGTTTTTTTTTCTGGAGTGCATTTTACCCATATCGTTTTTCGATTTCAAAGAAAAAATAGATAAAAAACGCTAATTTTAGGTCAAAAAGGCCTTTTTATTGCATTTTTGAGCTTTTTACTGTTTAAAACATTCATTTTGACCTCAAAACTTAAGTTTGGAGGCAGTTAGAAGTCATTTTAAAGACTTTTTTTCTTCATTTTTCCAAAATTGGGGGGTTAACTTTTTCTCCCCTCCACTTCTGAGTGGGGGGGGGGTGTTAAACCCTCCTTCTCAGAATTTGGGGGGTTTAACCCCCCAACTCCCCCCCCCCCCGCCCTGCCCTGCCCATGTATGCTTAAAAACCGAAATATTAGTAGTGATTGAGCTATAGAAAATTGAAAAGAATATATGAAAATTTCTAAAAAAGTTACCAAACCAACTGTCACGATCCCCTGATTGTATAAAAAATTTTAGTTGAAGCTATATAGCCACATGTTGTACCATTTTTCTTTGATTGTAAACTTTCTAGACAGAACACAAAAAGCAGGCACTTAATTAAATACTGTGCTCTGTTTTTTTATATCCACATCAGCAAGTTATTAAGATCTCACAATGAAGTAATCACCAGAATTTCCCATGCTAGGGCATGTTTTATCTTTTATTTTTTTCATGACGGTTTGTTATTCATTAAATAAAAAACATTTACTTCCTAGAAAAATTAAGTTTTGTAGCTACGCGTTCCTTACGTTACGATCAGCGGCCCCCATAAACCTCGGCGATCTATCCTTTCACAAATTGAAATGATATTTATATAGTTTTTTTGTGTTTTGTAAAGTAAGATGTTAAGTACACCAATATAAATGAATTGAACTTTTTTCGCTGAATAGTTTTTACTGGAAGATGGGCACTGCATTTTTCTACCAAAAATAAATTTTTTAGTTTATCGAATTTTGACAGGTTTTTAAGTTTTTTATAATCTAATCTTGCTTTGTTAATAAACAGTAAACACATGTAAGGATGATATATTTTTTGTGGTTTACATTTAAAAAAACATAACAAACAAACGAATAACTAATAATAACAATAATAACATAACAAGTTATTATTAACAATAATAATAACAAGCGCATAACTAAGTTTTATCGCCAAAAAATAACCTGGTTATTTTACTGCTTTGCGCAGCGATGCGGAAAGTTTAGTGCTGTAATAAACTTAACAACTAACTATGTTTTCCAAATAATTTTCAGGTTTGTGGTTTTTATTTTTATCAAACTGAAAAAATCTTATACTTTTGTTTCTAGTTTGTATGTACATCTTCGTAATCATATTTTAATCAGCCTAAATTTTTTGTGCGGTGCGGAGTCATACTTATTGTCTTCGATTTTGATAGTTTTTTGTGAAAACCTTTCCCCTTCCCCCCAATAGCCCATAAAAATTTTTTCAACAAAATTTTCCAGTGGTTCAAGAGTTATAACCAAGCAAAAAAGGAAACGCAATATCTCGACAAATACTGCACCAATCTTAACGATAAATGTAGTAGTGGAAAGTAGTCGATTTCTTTGAGTGCATAATTTGTAACGTAAATCGTTATACCCATTGAACAATCTTTCACGTCGAAAAACGCCGTTTTCGGGGGTCATAACTCCTGAACCACTGAAGATATTTTGTTGAAAAAACTTTGGGCTATTGGGGGTTTTGTTTTTTTTTTGTTTTTTTTTTTTTTTTTTTGTTTTTTTTTTTGTTTTTTTTTTTTTTTTTTTTTTGTGTGTTTTTGTGTTTTTGTGTGTGGGTGTGTGTTTTTTTTTTTTTTTTTTTGTGTGTTTGTTTGTTTTTGTTTTTGTTTGTTTGGTGTTGTTTTTTTTGTATTATTTTTTTTAGTGAATATGTTGTCTTTTTTTTGTTTTGTTTTTTTGTGTTGTGTGTTTTTTTTTTTTTTTTGTTTTTGGTTTGTGTTTTTTTATATGGTTTTGTTTGTTGGTTGGTTTTTGTTTTGTTTTTGGTTATTTTTGTTTGTTGTGTTGTTGTGTGTTTTTGTTTTTTTGTTATGTTTTTTTTTGTTTAGTTGTGTGTTTGTTTTTGTTTTTTTGTTTATTTTTTGTTATGTGTTTGTTGTTTTATTGGTTGTTGTGATTTTGTATGTTGTTTTTTATATGTGTGTGTTGTGTATTTTTTTTTTGTTTTTTTTGTGTGGTGTTTGTGGTGTTTGTTTTGTGTTTTTTTGTTTTTGGTTGTGGTGGGATTATTTTTTGTTTTGTTTATTTTTTAGTGTGTGTGTTTTGTGTTTGTATATTTATTTGTAGTGTTTTGGTTGTTTGTTTTTTTTTTGTTATTTGTTTTTTTTTTATGAAGGTGATTTGTATTTGTTTTTTGTTTTTTGTGTATATTTGTGGTATTTTTGTGTAGTTGTTAGTTGGTTTTATTGTTTTAAAATTATATATTTTATAGTAATAGATTTTATATTTTTTTAATTAATGTTATTGTTGTGTTGTTTTGATGTTTATTTTTTTTGTATAGTGGGTGATATGTATATATTGTGATTGATTTGGGGATATTTGTTTTTTTTTTGTGGTTTATGATGTTATGTTGTTTTTTTTTTTTTTTTTTTGTTTTATATGTGTATATTTTTGTGTTATTGTGTGTTTATGGGGTTTGTTATTTTTATTATTTTGATTTTTTTCTGGATTGTGTATTTTTTATGTAATTGTGTATAAATTTTTTGATTTTTTTTATATATTTTTGGTTTATAAAGTAATATTTTGAATAGTTTTTTGTGTGTGGTTTATTATGATGTTTTTTGTGTGTTTTTGGATTGTTGTGTGTGGTTTTGATTTCTATATGGTTTGTTTTTTTTTATTATTATATTTAGAGAATGTTTAGTAGGTATTTGTTGTGGGATTTTTCTATTAGCTATTTGGATTTTTATTTGTGTGGTTTAGCTGATAGGTTTTTTAAATATATTGTGTTGGGTTATGGGTTTTTGGTGAGATTGTATGGTATATTTGTTTTATGTGATGTTTTCTTTTTGTTGATTGGTGGTTTTGTGAGATATTGGTTTTTTTTGTTTGGTTATTTTGCTGGTTTTGTTGTTTTTATGGCTATTGGGGGGGGGGGTTTTAGTATATGATTTTGGAAATTGTGATTATATTATTATACTAGAGGTTGATTTTTGTTTGATAATAATGTTTTGGTGTTGTGTTTTGTATTTGTCGCTGCGGGTTGGTTTTTTGGGATTGTTGGTGTTTTGTTTCTGTTGTTTTGTTTTGTTTGTTTGTTTGTTTGTTTTTTTTGTATATTTTTTGTGTTTTGTTTATTCGCGATTGATTTGTCATTGTTTTATTTTTGGTGTGGTGTTTGTTATTGCGGTTCTTTTATATTGGTGTCTTCTTCTTTCCCTTTTTTTTCTTGTGGGTATCGGGGTTTGGGGGGCTTCGTCGTGGCGCGTGCTTTTTTCTAGGGTTGTTTTTTTTGTGTTGTTTGTGTGGGTTTCGGTGTTCTTTGTGTCTTCTTGCTTGTGGTTGGGTTTTTTGTGCTGCTTTTTGTGTTCTGTCTCGGTTTCTAGTGTTGTGTTATGCTTCTATTTTTTTTATTGTTGTTTAATTTTTGTTTTTAGATTGCAGGGCGGGGGGTGGGGGGGGAGGGGGTTAAACCCCCCAAATTCTGAGAAGGAGGGTTTAACACCCCCCCCCCACTCAGAAGTGGAGGGGAGAGAAAAGATCATCCCCCAATTTTGGAAAAATGAAGAAAAAAAGTCTTTAAAATGATTTCTAACTTAAGTTTTGAGATCAAAATAAATGTTTTAAACAGTAAAAAGCTCAAAAATGCAATAAAAAGGCCTTTTTGACCTAAAATTAGAGTTTTTTATCTATTTTTTCTTTGAAATCGAAAAACGATATGGGTAAAATGCACTCCAGAAAAAAAAACGATATGGGTATTTTGCGTTTCTTGGATTTTAAGCCCCCTAATTTGGGGTTTACCCCCCCCCACTCCGGACCAACTTGCCCATGTATGTTTTTAAGTGCTATAAAAAATATAATCCAAAATTTCAGCTTTGTCATGTTGGTCATCACCCTCCCAAGAAGAACCAAATATCTCCACAGTATCTATGTATGCTGTTTTATTATGAAAACAATGACAGAGTTGTTTTATAAAACCTAACATAATTATGTAACATTAATTTATAATTTTATTTATAATTTTTTTTCATTATTTTAATATATTTATTTTATGGGTACCATTTAGAAAGCTTAAGCTTATACCATTTTTCTTTCCTTTGTTGAGGTTATTTTGTATACAATATTAGCCCATACAAATTAGCCCATACAATACCTTTTTATTATTATATTTTATTATTAGACAATAGTATTAAATTTGAAATATTTTGTACAGATCCGGTCCGGATCCGGTTCAATTTCTAATTATTTCGAATGGTGAAAACATTAATTAATATAAGAAAAAAAAATCGTAATAGAAATTATAAAAATCGTAAATGAATAGTTATTTAAAATTAAAATTGTTAGCTTGTTGAATGGCGTTTTAAGACAGAAATAAGTAATAAAAATAGCTTTATTCTACGATTCAACCTGATAAAACACAGGCATTCGTCAGGAAATCGAAGAATAATACAATGTTATGAATTAAAAACACACCAACGCTTTTTAGAATATTTATGATTTTTTACGAAGCGGACCCAAAAAACGGTAATGAAATAATAGGCAATTTAGATTTTGGGGTTGTTAATAGAAGCACAAATAGATTTAAAATGCGTAATATCAAAAAACCTTGACACAAATTTTTGATCATAACCATGCGACACAAATTTTTGATCATAACCATGCAAATTTACAAAAATATTTGTAAGCAAATCGAATACATTTTTTAGTAAGAATAAATTAGTGTAATACCGAAGCGTGCGCATTTTTAATTGAGAGTTGAAGCAATATATTGGTTTGGAATAAAAGAGTATTTTGATATACACCTATTTGAATAGGTCGCTTTTCGGTAAACATTAATTTCAATCTTGTTTTCAAAACGTTTGATAAAATAATCAAAAAAAGGCAATTTGTAATGAGATTCAACATGAGATTCACAACAAGATTCATAATGAAATTTAATTTCAGATGTAAAACGTAATTTAGTAGCAGATAAAAACTCTAAAACTTTTAAAAGCTAACAATTTTAATTTTAATTATCAACATGACAACCCTAAAGGACTCCGTACTTGAATAGTTATTTGTTTAATTTTTAAATTAGATTCTTGAACTAATAATTCAAATTTTGCCATATGAACATAAAAATAATTACGATTAATTCTAATTTACTACCTAAATTAGTCTTGTTTGAAACAAACAAAATAACAAAATAAACAAAAAATTATTTTGTTTGAAACAAACAAAATAAAAAAATAAACAAAAAATTATTAAAGCAATTCAACACACTACTCCATTTACAGTTTGAATAAAAAGCGTAAAAAGTAAAGTATACTTATTTTTATAGATTTGTGTTTATAGCAAAAACACCATAG